>JAODAL010080712.1:0-12148 GCA_025379985.1 Phyllomedusa bahiana | reverse complement strand
AGAAAAGAACATTAAGAGAACATCTCTGAGACAAGCTGAGACACCCCCACAAAAATCGCTGTATAAAAATCAGTTCTTCAGCGAGAGCTATCATAATGAGCCGCGGCAGCACCTTCCCTGATCAGTACAGTGAGAGGAGTGTGAGCTCCCGGCGTCGCGCCCGGACTTATATAGTGCGGTGACGTCACAGAATCCCGCCGGTCTCTGATTGGCTTCATCTCTGCACATGTCATGCAGGCTATGCCCTTCTTCCTCCCAGAGTGCTTTGCCCCATGTAGCGCCATGTGCTCGCAGCCATTTTATCAATCAAAAGCACACTTCGTTCACCCGAAGTACCCCAAACTTCGACTTCGTTCAGAACTGAAGTTTTCCTGAAATTCTAAATGAATTCCACTTCGTTAGAATCGATTCGCCCATCTCTAGTGTCAGGGCTTCCATTTTTGAGATCCAATAAATTTCCAGTTGTAGCAATCGCTTAGCTATTGTTGTCTGATCACTGCCTTCAACTTTTTCCAGCACACACCATTTAAGTTCGCTGATATTATGTCTAAATGTAGCAAAATGTCTAGCGACTGAGCTTTCGCCAAATTTCTTTTTTTCTTTAAAACTCGTATTTTCTATGTTGTTCTCTTTACTTTGGGATTCCATTTGTGATTT
The DNA here is from genome assembly GCA_025379985.1 of Phyllomedusa bahiana. Classification (NCBI taxonomy): domain Eukaryota; kingdom Metazoa; phylum Chordata; class Amphibia; order Anura; family Hylidae; genus Phyllomedusa; species Phyllomedusa bahiana. The sequence goes on along the minus strand of JAODAL010080712.1, from coordinate 11,491 downwards.
GAATAACCTGGGACCGGTGTTCGTTAAGTCTTACTCGAATCGCTCTAGTGGTTTGTCCTATATAGACAGAACCGCATGGGCACTTTAGCATGTATACAACGTTACATGTATTACAAGTTAAATATCCTTTGATAGGAATAGTATAGCCTTTCATTGGGTGAGTGATGTTTTCACTCCGTATTATACTAGTACAATTTTGACAGGAGAGACATGAAAAGGTGCCCTATTTTTGTTTACATAATACCACTTGTCTGGTACGTTGTTTATTGAGGTCAGATTGCATAGTATAATTACAGATAGATTTTCCTTTCTTATAAACAAATTTTGGATATTCCTGAAATAGATGTCCATACTGTGCATCATTTTGTAATAATTTCCAGTGTTTGATAATAGTGTTTTTCACTAATCTCGCATGACTATCGTATGTAGAGAAAAAATTAATTCTAGATTTATTAAGATCTTTCTTATTAGATTTTTTCAGACATTCTTCTCTAGGGATTCTCTCTACTTCATCTGCTACTTTTTGTACTTCTTCAAGGGGGTTTCCTCTATCTACGAATTTTTTCACCAGTTCGTTTTTATTTTTTACAAATTCTTCATTGGAGGAGCATATACTCCTAGCTCTTAAAAATTGTCCTTTCGGTATGGCCCTAATTACTGCTGGTGTATGTTGACTGTCATAATGCAGAATATTATTTTTGTCTTTATCTTTAGTGTATAATTTAGTATCTAAGTTGTTACTATTTTTTTTACATATGAAATCCAAAAATTTTAACTTTTTAAAGATTTTTTTTTTAATGAAAATTTTTTTAAAAAAAGGGTGTATGTTTTTTAAAATTTCAAAAAAAGGGTGCCCCAATTCCTCCCCCTGTGCCCCTACATAGGGGGAAAACACGTCATCCACTTACCTCAGCCAGCTTTAATATCCCCTAAAAAGTACTGTGGAGACGTGCTCAGTCTCGTGGCCCCATGTAGATTTTTTGCGAAACTTGGACCCAACAGGCGACCCCATCGAGGCCCCCTTTTTGCTGCAAGAAAAATCTAACCCAAATCTGAAAAAATTTTTTATTAAACACTACTTAAATAAATGTTATAAAGCCCTATCAAGCTTGGGAAAATTTAAAGATAAAGGGTTTTAAATTTTTGAATAACTGTTCAATCCATCAATCTGGGTATATTTGTTATAGCCCTTTCACGTCCAATGTTAAAAGGGAAAGGGACGCCCTTCCTTTTTTAAAATTCTCAATATTTTTTAAAAAATGCCTGGGGTTTTTTAAACAACGGGGGAATTTTTTTAAACATTTTTTGTAAAAAACTATCTACATTTTCGCAATGGGATTAGCACTGACCCCCCTCCTGAAAACGATAGGGCGCCCCGGGGGTGATTTTGGGATTTTATGAATTTTTAACAAGATAAAGGATGGGGACCCTATTTTTTCTACTTTAGTTATTTATAAACATTTTGGCTACTAAAATTTTTTCAAAACTTCTTTAAATTTTAAGGTCTTTTTCTTTTTTAATTTTATCATTGACCCTTTTTTAGTTCTTTTAAACTCCCGTTTCATTTAATTTTGTTTTTCTGCTTCGAGACTACATTGTCTTGTCCATAAAACGGGTAGCCCCCCCTTTTGCCCTCTTTAAATTAAACAAAAAAATTTTTATTTTTTGTAATTTTTCTGAGTGCTTGTCTTCTTTTCTGCTAAATTTTGTTTTTTTTGAAATTAAATTTTTTTTGATTTTAAATGCCATTTCCCCACAACTTCGTTTTTCACTATGTTTTTGGAAAGCAGTCAGTTTTTTGGAACTATTAATTGGGGGAAATCAAAAAGTGCTTTTTTTTTAGGTTTTTAAAGTGGGAACACCCTTTGCATGAGTGTAATCTATCTCCGAACGCATTCAAAAATCTTATTTCCCGAAAAAATTTTGAAAAAATCAATTTTCAAAATTAAAAGTATTTTGATTTTGTTGGGGGACAAAATTCAATCCTTTATTATGACTCTGTTTTTTCCCTTAGTGATATTTGTGAAAAAAATTTTGACCACAATGTCATTCAATTTTTCTTGCGATTTTTTTAAATCATTTTTCTTTATTGCGCCTCCTCGACTGTAAGCTATTCCCCCACTTTTTTGCCTCTGATTTTTTTTTGTTTTTTTAAAAAAAACCCTTCTGCTTTTTTCTCCGACCCTCAATTTAATCTTTTTTGATATTTTGGGTTTTCCGATCAAAGATCTGAATTGTTCTATATCCTGCTTTTGGGAAATTTTCTTTTATATTTTTCCTTTCATGAACCAAGATACACTCTATTTTGTCCTTAGTCTTGTGTGTCTTTTTCGAATTTCTTTAATTTTATTGTCAAAATTTATTATACGATTGTTCAAACAATGAAAAGGGACGATATCGAAAATCGTAAAATTTTTAAGCCATATCCGATTAGTCGAAAATTTAGTTTAAATCGCAAAGCCCAAATTAAAGTCTTTTGGGAGGGGAACAACCCCTTTCATTTTTACCCCCAAAACGGGGCTGGAAAAGGGGGGAAATTTAAACATCTAAAACCAGAAAAATTTGGATACGGGGCTACATCTTTAGGCAACAAAATTTAAAGGCAACAAGAGCCCACAGAAAAAAAGTACAGACATTTACTACCCCTTCCTGTACAAACAGCATGCCCCTTTAAACCTGCATGAACCAAAAATTTTTAAAAAGTAACTCCCTATTTTTAATACAAGCGCCAGGTGTTCGGGGAACAAGCTGCAAAAGATCATCAGAGGAAATCTCCTGCGCAATCCCTAATAAAAAAAAAAAGTGAAATATAAATAAAAAAGACATCGCCTCTTTTTCGCTGTAAAGGGTTTCCAACTTTAATTTCACAACAGTCCCCCAAATTAAAATTTCCCAAAAAATAAACCCCCCATGCAAATACATAAAAAAAAATGAAAAAACACACTGAATAGGCAACCACTTCCCCAAGATTCTCACGGGATCCACATCACGGGGAACCTGCACTATTAACACTGTGCAAAATTTTTTTTTTTCTTTGCACATTTTTTTATTGTTTTTATTATTTTTTTTTAAGATGTAAATAAAATTTAAAGGGTTAGGGAAATGAAATTTTTGATTTTCTTTTAAGTAACATCATCTTAAAAAAACGGGGTGGGGAAACAGATAAAACCCCCCCAAACTAAAGCCACATTATACCCTGATGAAAAATCGTTATTCTCGGGGGGGGGGGGAAAGGGGGTTTAAGGGTTTTTGAAATGCCTCTCGCTTTCGTTAGCTACAGCCTTATTGACGTCATTTCTACCCTGTTAGCCTGTATGTGTGGCCCCCGCACCTGCCGGCCGGGAGCGATTAGGGGTGAACACACCCATTTTTTTTTGAAATGTTTTTTATATTATTTCTGAAAAATCCACCAACTGAAGATTTAAGTGGACAGAAACCCCATGCAGGTTCCTGGGGTTTATGTGGCAACCCGGGGGAATCTCTGGGGAAGTGGGTAAATATTTCAGGTGTGTTTTACATTTTTTTTATACTAATTTTTCATGGGGGTTTTCAAAAATTTTTTTGGGAAATTTTTTTTTTATTTGGGGACTCTTTGATTTTTGTTTTGCACCTTATCAGCGAACAAGCCCCGATCGTCCCTTTTATTTTAAAATTTCAAATTAAAAAAATGGGCCCGAAAAGGGTAAAAGAATTTTTAACCCTCCAAATTTTTCTTGAACCTTGGGCATTGACCCTTCCCCCCCCCTGGGAAAGCGCAAAAACCCCCTTTAAACCCTTTTTACCCACAAATAAAAAAATGATGGAAAAAGGGAAATCCCTTTTAACCACCATTTTTTTTAGGATGGAAAACCCACCTCCCTCCCTTTTTTTCTCTTTTTTTTTAAAATTTTTTTAAATGGGTTTTCTCACTTTCAGGATTTTCTACTTTTGTTAAAAGATCTTGCAAAAACAAGTCATTTTGCAAAATTTCCATTAACAGTGTCCCCACCAATTTTTGTTTTTTGACAGCAAAAAAACACCCCCCTTTAGGGCCCCTCTTGACAAATTTTGGGAAAAACAAAAGTCTGTTTGAAACTGTAACGGAGGAGGGATCCGCTGGGCCAAAAGCAAGCGAAATTTCTAAAACCACGCCAAAAACGGAGTCCCAAAATACCCCCGGTTTTTTACCAACCCGGCCAAAGCGGGGTGGGACTTGCTGGGAGCGTGAAGGCCCCAAACCCGGGCAATTTCCCCCCACTTAAATTGCTTGCGATGGGGGGCCGGGTAAAAGCTGGTGGGAAAAATTTGTAATCCGGAAAGGGGTAGTCGGGGGGCAGGCAGAAGGTCAGGGGAGGCCGGGAAAAAAGGGAAAGGTTCCCGGAAAACCCAAAACAAAACGGACTGGTAACCCCGGGAAAAACAAGACTGAACCAATTACCACTAAACGCTCCTAAAACCCCACCAACAGACTGGCAGCGAGTGCTAAAAGGGGCGTTACCATATAAAAGGGGCCAGCGGGCCCTCAATTAAAACCCTTTTTAAAAGGGGCCCCGGGGCCCCTTTAAAAAACCGGACCTCCCGCGCGCTTGGGGGCCCCCTTAAGGGGATTAAGCGCCGGGGGGGCTGGCAAGCTTTGGGGAAAAGGGGCGGGACTGGTTTAAGGGAAAGGGTTTTTCCCGCCCCAGAGGGAAAAAGGGCCCCCGGCGGGGAGCACCCCAACACCCGGCCGGGCCCCGTGCCACAGGGGGACGGCCCGGGCGAGGGTGCGGCGCCGGGGGCCCCTTTGGGGAAAAAACCCCATATTTTTTTTTAATTTTGGAACCCCCGGAGTAAACTGCATTTCCCCAGCAACCAAGCCCCCAAAAAATTTAAAACAAGACCCATAGCCCCTCCTTTTAAAAATTGTGAAGAACAAAAAATTCCCGTTAAAAAAAACTACATTTTTTACAATAGGACCTGTAGTATAGCTGCATTTCACAGCTATTCTTAAATCCTTCTAATTTCCTATAGCCAACTAGGATTGGAAACTGAAATGTTTCTAGCGAATACCTGTGAAATGCGGTCTGGTGGAAGAACCATAAGACAAAATCAACAGTGTTCTTCCTTCAGTCCCAGGGATTTACAACTGCCCGGTAGGACTAGGAATTTGGGACAGTTTTTCAACAAAATATCATACAAGTGCGCTATCTGGGGCCAAAACTGAGATTCAAGGAGCGCAATAAAACTATTCAGAAATTACACGGATGAGAAATTGCATTTTTTGCAGCAATGACAAACGAGAACAGTTGCTAGAAATTGTCGTACAACGTGGCTATTTGAAAAAAACTAGGGCCGCACCATGTGCAATACAGCTATTTAAAAGTTAAAAAAAACGGATAACAAACGGTGGGTTTTTTGCACCAATGAAAATACACCAACAGTAACTACGAAATTTCTGTATCCAAATTTAAGTACAAGGTGACTATTTGAAAAAAACTGGGGCGAACCAAAGTGCAATACAGCTATTTAAATGTTATACGGATAAGAAAAGGTGGTTTTTGCGCCAATGAAATACACCTGCAATTACTAGCAAATTTCTGTATCCTAATATAAGTACAAGATGGGTCTTTGAACAAAAATGGGCTGCTCCACAGTGAAAAACACCTATTTGAAATTGAGACAGATAATAAAAGGTGCTTTTTGCACCTACGAAATACACCTCAATTACTACCAAATTTTTTGTATCCTAATATAATTACAAGTTGGGTCTTTGAACAAAAATGGCCTGCGCCAAAGTGAAAAACACCTAATTAAAATGTGTACGGATAAAAAAGGCGGATTTTGCACCTTTGAAATACAACAGCAGTCACTAGAAAATTTCTGTATCCTAATGTAAGTACAAGGTGGGTCTTTGAACAAAACTGGGCTGCACAAAATAAAAGATACTATTTCACCTCAGGTGCAAGGTGTGCTGGCCAAAAACTGTTAAAAAAATGCCATTTCAATGCAGGTTCAAAGCAGAGTCTGGGCTGCACACCATACACTCTCCTTTCAAAAGCCTGCCTGCATGCCTGTCTGTCTGTGTTCACCCACACCTCCCCGCCACACGGCCATACAGCGCTAGATGCTTCTTTAAAAAGTCTCAGCCTAACTAACGAAGAACTGAAATTCTCTAATCTACCTATGTTCTAATGTTCATAGCTAAAAGCATAGTTGTCTGTGCGAATAAAGAGAACTGTGTCTCTGAGCTGAGCTGAGCTGTACTGAGGAGAGATCTAGCACACGTCCTTCTCTAATGAGAGACACTGACACACTGGTGCTGAACAGGAAGTGCTGTTCTATGCAAAACGAGGTCATGTGATTTTTCCAGCCAATGACAACCATACACATCAGTCATGACGTCACACACCCAGCTCACCCTGCTCTATGCTCTAAGCTGATTTGCAGGCCACCAAAATGACAGGAAGCGCCAAAAACGGCACAATAGTAATAGATTATGCGCAGATTCTCACCAAAATTATCCTGTGATCGGAAATTTCCGATCAACCTAAAAACCGTGCCGATTTCAACTTTGTCGATTATAATCGCTCATCCCTAGTCATAATCTGTTCCTTTAGTTTACTAATTTTTTGTTTAATTTGTTGTTGAATTTTATCATATGTGTCTTGTATCGTACTTTTTGATTCTTCTTCTACTTTTTCTATGTCTTTACGGATATCTCAAAAGCCCTTTTATTTGGACGTCACAACATAAAAACTAAGAAAACATTCGAGATTTTCAAACCATTTTTTTTCCCAAGTTTTATCATATTTTAATAATATCAGTGTCAGGGGACTGCGTAGTCCTCGCGGGATTCTTTGCACCTTGAGGTACTCTGTGATGGTAGACGCATGGAGTACAAGATTCAATTCCTTGCATTTCAATGTCTCAAGTTTCTTGCTGTAATCAATAGGATTCTCATCATCTGTGGTATCCCAACTCAAGCCTGCATTTTCGGCTTGTAGTATTATGGCAGCTCTTTCATCCTCAGATAGTGTGAGTGTATCGGCTCGTTTGTCTGTGCTAGCTGCTATTTTTTCTACAAAAAAATCGTTGAAAATCTCCCACGTTGTCTTAAAGACACAGGACACTTTCTTAAAAGTATTGAGAATTTTACAATGGAAGACATCACTTTCCTTTGCACATCGGACATGCAAAGTCTATATACAAATATACCCAGAGTTGAATGGATTGAAGCAGTTCATTCAAAATTAATACTTGATCATAATTTGCCCAATGACTTGATAGGGCTCCTTATAACATTGATTGACGTAGTGTTGAATAAAAAATTATTTCAGATTTGGGTCTAGATTTTTCTTGCAGCAACAGGGGACCTCGATGGGGTCTCCTGTTGCTCCAAGTTACGCAAACATCTACATGGAGGCCATCAAGACTGAGCACGTCCTCCGCAGTACATTCAGTCAGCATATTAAATGCTGGCAGGGGTACGTTGATGACGTGTTCCTCCTATGTAGGGGCACAGAGGAGGAATTGGACACCTTTATGAAATATATAAATAACATACACCCTTTGCTAAAATTTACATTACCAAAAAATCAAAAAGTGTAACATTTTTGGATACATGTGTAACAAAAAATAATAACTTCGTTACTACATTATACACTAAAGAAATAGACAAAAATAATATTCTGCATTATGACAGTCAACATGCACCAGCAGTAATTAGGGCCATACCGAAAGGACAATTTTTAAGAGCTAGGCGTGTATGCTCCTCCAATGAAGAATTTGTAAAAAATAAAAAAGGACTGGTGAAAAAATTCATAGATAGAGGATACCCCCTTGAAGAAGTACAAAAAGCAGCAGATAAAGTAAATAGAATCCCTATAGAAGAATGTCTGAAAAAATCTAGTAAGAAAGATCTTAATAAATCTAGAATTAATTTTTTCTCTATATACGATAGTCATGCGAGATTAGTGAAAAAACTATTATCAAACACTGGAAATTATTACAAAATGATGCACAGTATGGACATCTATTTCGGGAATATCCAAAATTTGTTTATAAGAAAGGAAAATCTATCTGTAATACATTCTGACCTCAATAAACAAAGTACCAGACAAGTGGTATTATGTAAACAAAAATAGGGCACCTTTTCATGTCTCTCCTGTCAAAATTGTACTAGTATAATACGGGGTGAAAACATCACTCACCCAATGAAAGGCTATACTGTACCCATCAAAGGATATTTCACTTGTGATACATGTAACGTTGTATGCTTGCTAAAGTGCCCATGTGGTTCTGTCTATATAGGACAAACCACTAGAGCGATTCGAGTAAGACTTAATGAACACCGGTCCCAAATTAGGTTATTCAAATCAAAAATGGAATCCAAAAGTATAGAGAACAACATAGAAAATTCGAGCTTTAAAGAAAAAAAGAAATTTGGCGAAACCTCAGTCGCTAGACATTTTGCTACATTTAGACATAATGTCAGCGAACTTAAATGTTGTGTGCTGGAAAAAGTTGAGGGCAGTGATCAGACAACAATAGCTAAGCGATTGCTACAACAGGAAATTTATTGGATCACAAAAATGGAAGCCCTGACACCCAAAGGGTTAAATGAAGAATGCCGTTGGAATGCTTTCCTCTAATCAGAGATGGTGCTACGAGTACTGAATGTGTTTCTGTTTGTATTGTAGTTTTTTAGAATAAATGTAGTTTAGACAAATGGGTTATAATTGTGTGAATTTAGAAAAAAAGCTATATAGAGAGGTTTTTAGTGAATACGTGTAACACATATGTAACTAATGAGATTACGTATAAAAAGAAGGGGAGGTACATTGTTATTCACACGCTTGACAAAGAGGGTTCAGTGTCGGTAAATCCCTCGAAACGTTGCGGGGTGAGCACCATCTCCGATGAGTATTCATATTTACTGCTATCTTGTCTGTGCTATTTGAAATGGACTGTAAGCTGTCTGTATTCTGAAAAGACTTATAAATGCTGCTATATAAATAATATCTATATCAATGTTGAAAAAAAATCAAATGCATTGCAAAAGTGTCTTATAAAAATGAAAAATATCAATACTGAAATTGCACAGTTCATCAAGAAATAACGACGATTGTAATTTTAATACAATATGAAGTTTAAAAATGCATAGACTATGTGTCTTATTATTCTAAGCAACACACAAACAGAAATAGACACTCTGATCAGTTAACAGCTATGTATCAAGTTGTGATGCACTGTGTGTTCTGACTCTTGTCAGAAACAACATTATGTTACAAAGAAATTTGTGCTAAAGTAACTCTTTTGTGGGATAAGACCAAGTTATGAGGAGGGGTTGAAAGAATTAAACTTATTAAGTCGGTTACAGGGAGACATGATTCATTTAGAAGTATAATAGTTTATATAAAAAATGGCCCCTAAAAAAAATATGGTCAAAAGCTATTGCATGTAAAGCCCCGTCAATAGAGAAGGGGACATTCTACTTGTCTTGAGAAAAAAAGATTCAGAATGCAGAGGAGAGAAGTCGTCTTCATCATGAGAAATGTGAATCTGTAGAACAGCCTGTCTGAGGAACTGGTTACAGCCGGAACAGTTTAGGGTTTCAATAAAGGCTTGGATAACTACATACAACTAAATAATATTTATACTTTTGCAGCTGTACAAAACAACTGGATCCAGTTTGATGGCAATTTTTTGACCAAGAATGAAATCTTTCTTTAGGGCAGATTGGTTCTTGCCTTGTGGGTTCCAAAGTGTTCACCAGAAGGGGAAACAAAGGTTAAAAATTCCCTATCCCCCTACTTTCACCCACATCTTTTCCCACCATTAGTTGAACTTGATGGACAAGTTCTTTTCAACCATACTAACCTGAAGCCTAATAAGTGCCATCCCAAGACAGTTGGCATTGTAACAAAATAATTAAAGTTATTCACTCTATTGTTGACTGGTTTCAAAGACATGCCTAACAGTGAGTATATTCCTTTTTTGTCTTAATTTACTTGCTCAGTAATGAAAAGAGTTTAGAAAAGCTATTTTCTTTACCCCACCAGGTATTTCTGAATAACAGATATGGGATCTTCAGAGTGAAGAAGGGTAGCAAAGATTATGTCTTGCTTTGCAATAGACGTACATATCACAGAGGCTAACCCTTGAATTTGAATGGATGCTAAATAATGTTTAATTTTCCCTGTGGTGGCACTGCAAACAAATTGAACACTCACCTATAGGTTTCCCCATAGATTGCAATTGACTGATTACAGTCACCACCTGCAAACATTTCCTGTATTACAATTAAGATTTACACAATAGTGAGGAAAAATATGGACCTTTTTCATCAATAATGTTTCAGTTAATATTTCTGGAATGCGTACAGCTCTTTTGGTCACATCATAGCAACTCTATATGGTTAATATCAGAACCTCAACCTAGCCATGAACAACATATAAATCATCTTCGTTTTTTTCAACCATTCTCTATTTGATTTGCTTTTGGTCATTTTCTTGTTGTGTCATCCAGTGTCTCTTCAGCTTGAGGTCAGAGACTGCTGTTCTCACATTCTTCTGTAAAATGTTTTGATATCCCTTTGAATTAATTGTTTCCTCAATGATAAAAGGGCGCGAGGTAGCACAGCAGTCAAACCATGGTGTGGTGCTCTGTCCACCGTTGGTTACAGGTAGGTTAAGATTTTGCTGTTGGTATATACTGTTTTTTTTTTCCTACACCAAACACAGACTTTAGACCTTAATATTTTTTGGTCATCAGGAGAGAGAATGCTGAGTTGCATCCAAAGAACACCATACCTACTGTGAAGCATGGGGGTGGCATCATCATGCTTTGAGGCTGTTTCTCTGCAAAGGAACCAGTACAACTGATCCATGTACATGAAAGAATGAATGGAGCCATATATCTTGATATGTTTAGTGCATCAGCAAGGGCAATCCTTCCATCAGCAAGGGCAATGAAGATGAAACGTGGCTTTGTCTTTCAGCATGACAATAATGGCAAGCACACCATCAGGGCAACAAAGGAGTGGCTACATAAAAAGCATTTCAAGGTCCTGGAGTAGCCTAGCCAGTCTCTAGATCTCAACCCTATAGAAAATCTTTGGAGGGAGTTGAAAGTCTGTGTTGCCCGGCGACAGCCCCAAAACATCATTGCTCTAGAGGAGATCTGCATGGAGGATTGGGACAACATACCAGCAACAGTGTGTGCCATTCTTGTGAAGACTTACAAAAAACATTGGACCTCTGTCATTACCAACAAAGGATATATAACAAAGTATTGAGATGAACTTTTTTTATTGACCAAATACTTATTTTCCACCATAATTTTCAAATAAATTCTTTCCAAATCAGACAATGTGATTTTAAGGATTTATTTTCTCATGTTGTCTCTCATAGTTGAGGTCTACCTATGATGTCAATTACAGACCTCTCTCATCTTTTTATGTAGGAGAACTTGCACAATTGGTGGCTGACAATGCTTTTTTTCCCCTTTTTTTTTTTTTTTTCTTGGGTTTTTT
>JAODAL010080711.1:0-12149 GCA_025379985.1 Phyllomedusa bahiana | reverse complement strand
AACCCCTTTTACACAGCCGCTGTTTAAACCCAAAACCCAATCTATTCTAGACAATGGGGTTATACGTACTATAAAAACCGGAATTTGTAAAACTTTAAAGGGTTTTTTGCACCCAGCTTACTAAATTTCCCAAACCCCCAAATCATGTGTCCAAAGGGATTCCAATGCTGAGGGTAGTAGTACATTATTTGCTGATAATTTACCCCAATGGGGGGCCACCACGGATTAAAACCCCCCCATAATAAAAAATGGGACACGGGATAACCATCCACAAAGTTAACCCACTGTTTTTAAAGGAACTGAAATTTATAGGGGGGAGGCTTATAAATGTTTACCAAAAAAAATTTGTGCAAGTATAAAAATTTTACGTATACACTTTTATATTTTCCCATCCCCACCCCTCTCAATGGGCCAGACATTCAAAAGGAAGGGGATTTTTGGGTGTTTAATACTGACGCCCCGAAAAATTCCCTGTGAAAAACAAGATTTCGCCCAACCCCCCCATCCTTTTTTGGCCTTTTTAAACTGTTCGGACACTAAATGTGTCTTTTGAAAAAACCCCAATTTTAGCGGGTTAAAATTTTGGGAAAGAAAATTAAACATCGGCAAATTTTTTGGTTTGGGTCCTCACCCCCTGACTTTCCCCGGGAGGGGAAATTTTAATTTACCCCCAAACTAACATCCTTGCCCCTTAAATTTCCCAAAGGGAAACCCTTTAACTGTCAAAAAGATGGTTGGAAGCCGTAAAAACCTGCCTAAAAAAGAAAAGGGAAAAAGATTTGGAGTTTGTAAAACCCTCCCCCCCCAAAAAATAAACAGAAAAACCAAAACCATTGAAAAAATTTTAAAAAATTTACAAGAAATTAAAAATGGGAAAAAATTGTAAACACCCCAAAAAGGGGGTTTCAAGTCCTCCATACGCCCGGGAAGTGAAGGCAACAGTTAACCGCATAGAACAAGACTAACGGGTTTCTTCCCAACCCCCTTGCCCCTTTAAAAATGTATTTTAATATGAAACAAAAAACCCGGGTTTGGGAGCGGACACAAAAAAAGCAAGGAAATCAGGGGGGGGGAGTGAAAAAAATTGTGTACATTTGGTGTTTCCTTTTACCCTCTCCCGGGAACCCTTTAAAAGCGCGCTTTGATGGAGGATTAAATTCTGGTCTTTCCCAAGCATACGCTCTTTTTGGAGTTTTAAAAGGATTCCCTTTAATTTTAAAAACGCCCCCCACTCAAAAATTCGGTTTGGGTTTTGCATGGCGTTTTGCCCCCGGGAGCCGCTCTTAAACACCCGGGAACTGCGCTTTCTTTTTTGAACCTTAAAAGGAAACCCGGATAGAAGGAGCCGACAGCCGCCCACCATGAGTCCTGCGAAGGGCGCTTTGCGCATTTTGTGTTCTACTTTAAAGTGGCAGTTAAACCAGAACTGACTGGGGGGGGCTCTGGAGGAAAGGGGCGATTGGCCCTGTCGCCCTTAAAACTGCAAAAAGAGAAGTAAAGGATCCTTTAAAAGTATTAGGAGCCAGGTCTCAAAAAACCTGAGGGGTTGGGGCCCTAGTTTTTTGGGCACTCCCACGCGGGGCCCCCAACAAAATTTTCGGGCCCCCTTTTCAGCTGAAGCACGGGGGCCCCCCCCGAAAAAACCCCACCCCCAGAAACCGACCCCCCGCCCCCAAAAAAAAAAACCCGTTGGGACAAAATGCGCCCATTTTACCACATAATACTGTGCAAAAAAAGAACTGTTTTTGGTAGTACAATAGAAAATGGTCACACATCTGTCCGCTCCCACATCATAGACCAGGGCTAAATACTCCACCCCCTTAACCCCCCACCCCCCCATACACATCCCCCCCCACCCACATACACTATCCCCCCCCACCCAATACAATACCCCCCTCCACCCACATAATATCCCCTCCACCCCACATACATACCCCCCTCCACCCCAATACAATACCCCTCTCCACCCCAAATTTAAAATAACCCTCTCCCCCCACTAAATATCCCTCCCCACCACATCAATATCCCCCCCACTCAATACAATACCCCCCCCTCCATCATATCCCCCTCCACCCACTCCATCCCCTCCACCCAATAAAATACCCCTCCCACCCACATAAAAATTTCCCCCCCCCCCCCACATACAATCCCCTCCACCCAATACAATCCCCCCTCCACCCACAACAATACCCCCTCCACCCCATACATACCCCCTCCACCCCATACACTATCCCCTCCACCCCTACACTACCCCCCTCCACCACATACCTATCTCCCCACCCCACTAAAATTTCCCCCTCCACCCCATCAATACCCCCCCTCCACCCACATACAATATCCCCTCCACCCACATCACTACCCCCCCACCCCATACACTTTGCCCCTCACCCACATACATATCCCCCCCACCCCATACATTCCCCTCCCCCACCTACACTATCCCCCCCCACCCCAACACTATCCCCCCCCACCCAATACAATACCCCCCTCCACCCAAAAAATTTTCCCCCTCCCCCCCACATCACTATCCCCTCCCCCCACTTTCACTACCCCCCTCAACCCCAATAAAAATTGCCCCTCCACCCAATACAAATCCCTCTCCCCCCAAACAATATGCCCTCCACCCACATAAATATCCCTTCCATCCACATACAATACTCCCTCCACCCCCATAAATTCTCCCTCCCCCCCACATACAATATCCCCCCACCCACAACAATTCCCCCCCCACATAAAATTTCTCCTGACCCAATAAAATATCCCCTCCCCCCACATACAAACCCCCCACCCACATACATTTATCCCCTCCACCCACAAAAATATCCCCCACCTGTTTCCGGGTACGACCTCCCCCCTTCTAAAATAAACACCAGCAAGAAGTAGTGTACCTCCTAACACCAGCTAGGTATAACCTCAAAAACCCCCCACATAGGACACATAGAGGTCAGACACCAGTCAGGTATAACCTCAACCCGCATTGGGAACCACTAGAGGCCCGACACCAGTCGGTTTAAAACCCTACAACACCCCCATATAGGACCACAAGAGGTCGACACACTCAGGTCACATCACATTAAAAGTGAATACAGCATGATCCAATTTAAAAAAAAAAATAAACCCCTAAATCAGGTACTCCCCGGAGACGTTTTATCTGGGGTCTTTTTCTTCATGAGTGTTTTTTTCCCTTTTCTTCTGCATCCTTTCCACCCCGCCCATATGCTTGTCCCGGCCCAAAACCACCCTGCAGAAATTATACAAAATATCTTGAATCCTCAATTTTCAAGCTTTTCTTTACTATTCCCACCCCTGTACAAACTTCCCCGGGGTGGGAGAGCGGGTAAAGCCAAACTTAGGGCCTATATCCCAAGGGGTTGGGAGGGTGGGGAGGGACTAATCCCCGGGATAAGAAAGCTAGGGGGTGCTCCCCAACAATTTTTTACCGGGGGTAGGAAATGGGGGAAAGGGCCCCGGGGAATTAGATAGGCCCTTTTTAGGTAGGAAAACCCCCCGGGGAATGTGGTAGGCCCGCCCCAGGTTGGTTGGTGGGTACCTAGCCAGATTCCCCTTTAGTTTTTAGGGGGGCAGGGCCCTCCTTTAGGGTTAGGTGGAGCAGGGCCCCCCTTCAGGGGTTAGGTGGGTAGGGCCCCTTTGAGGTTTGGTGGGTAGGGCCCCCCTTTAGAGTTGGGAGAGTCGGGGGCCCCCTTAGAAATAGGCAGCCAGGGCCCCTTTAGATTTTAGGGAGCCCGGGACCCCCCTTTTGAGATAGGCGGCCAGGGACCCCCTTTGTGATAGGCGCAGGACCCCCCCTTTTGTGATAGGGGCGCCAGGGACCCCCTTTAGTGATAGGCAGGCCGGGGCCCCCTTTTGAGATAGGCCCCAGGGGCCCCCCTTTTGGAAGGCACGCCAGGGCCCCCCTTTTTTTTTATAGGGGGTCAGGACCCGTTTAGTGAAAAGGGGCCCAGGGACCCCCCCTTTAGTGATAGGGAGCCCAGGGACCCCTTTAAGATAGGGAGCGCCGGGGCCCCCTTTAGAGTTTTGGGAGCGCCCGGGACCCCCTTTAGAGATAGGGTCAGGACCCCCTTTTGGAAAAGGGAGCGCCAGGGCCCCCTTTTGTGATGGCATCAGGCCCCCTTTAAGATAGGCAGCGCCGGGACCCCCTTTATGATAGGAGCGCCAGGCCCCCTTTGTGATAGGGAGCACCAGGGGACCCCCTTTTGTGATAGGCTCAGGACCCCCTTTAGAGATAGGGAGCACCGGGGCCCCCCTTTTGTGATGGGAAGTCGGACCCCCTTTTGATAGCAGCGCCAGGGGCCCCCCCCTTGAGATAGGCGTGCCCGGGGCCCCCCTTTTTTGTAGGCAGTCAGGACCCCCTTTTGTGATCGGCAGGCCAGGACCCCCCTTGTGATAGGCAGCGCCAAAACCCCCTTTAAAATTCCCCAAAACCCCTTTATATAGGATCATACCCCCTTTATATATCCCAACCCCCCTTATATACCCCCCACCCCCTTTAGTGTTTTGGCAGGCCACCCCCTTTAAAATAGGGCCCCCGGGACCCCCTTTTATAACCCCCCCAACCCCCCCCCCTTTTGGTACAACCCCGGGGGCCCCCTTAGTGATGGAGTGCGGGGGCCCCCTTTTGTGTTGGTGGGCCGGGGCCCCAATTTAATTAGCACCCCGGGCCCCCTTTAATATACACCGGGGCCCCCCCTTTAGTTTTAGGGGGCCAGGGGCCCCTTTGTGGAGGAGGGACCCCTTTTGTATGGGGTGCCAGGGGCCCCTTTTGTGATAAGAGTGCCAGGGGCCCCTTTAGTTTTAGGCGTGGGAGACCCCCTTTTTTTAGGCAGTCAGGGCCCCCCCCTTTGTGATAGGCAGCAAAAAAAATGCCCCTAGTATATTAAAAAAACCAAATCAATCCTTACCCCAGCCCGGGCCGCCGCTCCCACTGCGCCGGGTCCTGCCCCCCCTGCAAGGCGGCGCGGGGGGGTGGTCACCGGCCGCCTTTTAGTCACAGTAGGGGCCGGCGCCTGGCAGGGTGAAGGCCTAATGCGTTCAGCCTGCCGGGGAGATCGCGGAGCGCGCCTAGTGGCGCTGTCTCCGCGAACCGCGCAGCCCGGGGGGGGGACTTATCCCCAACCCCGGGCCCGGCTTGACGCTCGGGCGCGGGGCCGGGGGTTCAGGACCGGAGTTGGAGGGCCCCCGGGGGCGACGGCACTGCCTCCGGGGGGCCCCCCCAACTCGGGCCCCCCACTGGGCCCGGTGAGCCTGGTTCGGCGCCCCGGGCCCCCGGGCCCGCTCTGCCGTGAGGAATAAGGGGGCCGCTTGCCCCGGGGGCCCCCTTTTCCACCGGGGGCCCCCTACGGGATACCGGGTTTTCCCCGGCGGCCCTGCTCCCGTGTGCACATTGTTTCTGCGGGAGCAATTCTCCCGGTCATCAGTCTTGGGAGTAGTGCCTTGATACCTGAGAAAGCGACTCCCAGTCCCGCTGCATAGGAGTGAATTGATCTCCAAATCACTGATTCTGGTTTCAGCAGCTTTGACCTGCTCAACATATCTCTGCTTTATCATGCCGCATGATGTTGATATCCTCTTTAGACCCCCAACTTGTGTAGCCCGGGTGGATTAAAGCGTATGGCATTGGTGAACAGCTTGAAGCACATCCCTCAGCGTGGCTCCTTGTATCTTGCTGTGCTTGTAAATAGGAGTGACCTGTGTATTTGTTTTAGGTCTGGTCCTGTATGCATGCTGCTGGCACTTATCTTTCCTGTGTCTTTGTTGTCTGTCACAGCCACTGCTTGTAATTTCCAGCTCCTGCTGTTGCTTACTGGGAGATCTGTGCAGAGGAAGATGTGAAAGGGTTGTGGGCAATTGGGCTAATTTAGCCAGTGTCCCATGCGGTTTACCTCTGCTTGCTTCCCTGCTTTTTCTTGCGAGCCACGCTGTCCCTGGGCTTCTTGTTCGCTCCACTCTCCACCTTCTGTGGTCCTTGTTGCGGCGAGTCATCGCACCACAGGTCTGGAAAGTGACCAGAATACTCCAGTGAGTATGAGAAAAGCTTGCTTGTTGTCCACGGAGTTTGTAAGTCCTATGCCTGCCCCAACACAGGATTTACAGGAGCAAGTGCTGGAGCTCCTCTTAGATGCTGCCGCTCGGCTTGCCAGTCAGGCTCCGCCCCCCCCCAATGTCCTTAGGTTTGAATAATAAATCCTGTGTTTTTCTGATCCGCAACCTGTTGCGCTCGTTTCATGATATGTACCCACTAACCTCTCTATAATGAGCTTTTTTTTTGGGCTATATAATCTCCTTCTCAACTACATTTCTGTTGGCCCTTATAAATTCCCCCAATGGTCATTTAAACTTTGAGTCCCCCTAGGGTGCTTGACCACTAGGCAAGGCGATCATGTGTACACCCTTTTGTACTGTATAAGCAATACTGAAGGGTGTACAAAGATGGCGGTTTTACCACTTCCTGTCTGTGCCTGTAGTAAAGCCTGGTTAGCGAGACTGCGGAGCATTTATCGACACTGGGACGTAGGTTTACATCCAGTGTCCTTAAGGCTAGGTTCACACGGCTTAACTGCGGGACGTAATTACGCCCCGCAATTACGCCGTGGGGGCGGGAGCGGGTGCGGGGCGGCACTTCGCCGGCCCATAGACTTTCATTACCAGCGGCGCGTATACGCGCTGGTTTAAATTTCCCTCAGTTATCTCCCCCTCGGCGTATTCGCCGAGCAAGGGGAGAGGGGGACGTAATTTCCATAGTTCTCTATGAGAACTGTGGATTACCGTAATGACTGGGACGTATTCCAGCCGTAATTTGCGCACTCCGGCACGTAATTACGGACTGAAATACGTCCAATTTTAAGCCGTGTGAACATAGCCTAGGGGTTAAAAACAATCAAAAACTGACTGTTAAACTGTCTCCATAAATTTCAATTGAAAACCCGTGTTGTAGTCCAGACGACTTAGAACATGCTCAATCTTCCACCATATTTCACTTGGAAAACGGCAAAAAATTTACTATTGAAGTCAATGGGATGGCATGAAAACCCAGTGCAGATCCGCATCCAAAACCCAATGGTGCTCGATGATGCAAAAACGACTGAAAAACCGAATCCGAAGACCACATCAAACTTTGACGGAAATACCTGACAAAAAACGAACACCTAGTTAAAAATCATCAGGTTTTTGTGTAAAATACCCTTCAAATTCTCACAAGATGACGCAGTTTTAGGATTCAGACTCCAACGAGTATTTTGTCCTTTGTCGTGTGTGAAAATCCTTGTGGTATCTGCCATTCACTTGATTGGTCAGTCCAGGTTGCAGTTCACACAGTGAACTACAGCGCGGATTTTCCACACCCCGGATTTCAAACCCTTGGCACGGAAAAGAACAAATGAACATTTTCATTCTTTTGAGCAGATTCTTACCGGATCCCGCTTCAGGAGAAGTGACGTGTGTTTGCCCCACTGGCAGAATCAGGGGCAGATACCACCTCTGTAGTAAAAATCCTCTGCAGAAACCCGACATATCGCCTTGGGTTTCATGTCGGATGTGTGAATCCAGCCTAAGGCTATGTTCACACAGCGTAACATTTTGGAGTGAAATAAATGCCTATTTCACAGGAGAAACATGCGTTTGTCTGTTCATCATTCAGATGTTGTTAGCGCATTTTCTTAATTTGAGGAGTATTTGGGTGCTTGTTTTTTATGCACATTTGTATGTGTTTTTTAGCACAGGGAAGTTCATTGCATTTGATGTGTTTTTTGATGCATAAAGCACAGTGTTCACACAGTGTAAAATTTTGGGGGTGCTTCATTACATTGATTTGTCCTGTTTTCTTGGTTTCATTTTGAATTCAGGGGTGTGTTTACTGGCTTCTACTAGGCTGCAGTAGAAGCCAGGTCTGTAGCTATAGCAACCAGTGCTGGCAGCCTATCATGAGAGCTCAATCAGGTCTGTAGCTATAGCGACCTGGGGAGCTGATGCAGCCTATACAAGAGGGGATATCTCAGAATAGGTAGGACACTGTTAGTTGACATATATTGCAGAGTGACTTGTTTTTGCAAGATCTTTAACATAAAATGCAATCCTTGTAGCAAGACAACCCCCTTAAAGGTTATGTTCACACAGCGTATGTGTGGAGTGTACTTCAGCACGTAATTGCGCTGCAACAAGCAAGAAGTACACCCCACCAATATGGTAAAATCATAGCAATCATTGAGTACTATGATTTTACTGCGTATGAACGCCTGGAGAAAGAAGTGACATGAATGAAGAAAGGGAGGGTGAATGGGAACTGGGCCGGAGCGCTTTAGAAGTACGCACTGGCCAGCACATACTTCTAAAACACACACAGCACGCACCACTATATGCTGTGTGAACATACCCAAATAAGCAGTTGTTTCACAGTAAAAAGGAGCTTTTCTCAGCATGTTTTTTCTTGTGCATTTTCTTCATTTGATAGTTATTATCTTCATGAGTTTTTTTTAATACAGGGAAATTCATTGTATTTTGGCACATTTACAAGCCGATAACGGTCTTGCACTCTTGTTGTGTAGTTTGTAGTGCATTAAATGTGTGCAAAAAAACAGCTGTGTGCCCACTGTGCAGGGCTGGGACGACAGGTAAGCGGCAGCCTAGGTTGCGACTTCTTCCCATGCAGAAAAGGGGGCACAATGAGTAGGAGTAAGCTGAATTTTCCACTGGTAGGGCACACAATGTCTGATTAGCCTAGAGCACCAGATTACTTTGTCCTGCTGGTGTGCACTTATTCCTATTTAATTCAATTGGACACGAATGTCCCCCTAATGTTTCTTTGCGTGCAATTAGAGTACAAAAAACATTGTTTGAGCCCAGCCTCAGGGTGCTTTCACATAGCGCAGTTTTGTTGCAGTTTTAACTGCACTCCAATTAAACTGCCTTTATGACCAGTAAGCTTCTTTTAGTTGTCTTAATTGTTCAGGAAGGTGTTCCAAGTAAGTAATCAATTACTGTGTTTGAAGTCTTGTAGATGATAAACATACAAATTGATTACTCACTTTTCAAAGTTTAGATAAGTGAAAGATGCTTGCTGGTAATAAAGGCACATTATTGGAGCGCAGATAAAACTGCACCAAAACTGCGCTGTGTGAAAGCAGCCTTACACGCCAAAATATAGACCAAATGGAGTATCAACATAATACATGCGTAATTGTGCATTTTTTGCAGTTCCCATTGTAAAATACACATGGTGCAAAAAGATGTGATAGGCACTCCAGTTATTTTACACGTCCTGTAATGCCATCAGATGACGAATAAGAAAACGCATCATGTGGGAAAAGTGCAAGTAAAATGTGCATTTTATGTATCAAAATAAGAATCAGAAACCAATGGCCCAGATGTATGAACACTGTCTAGCAGTAAGACTGTCTTTGTTGCCCATAGCAACCATTCAGAGCTTCCCTTTCAATTCATATAGTGCTCTGGAGAAATAAAAGCTGAGCTCTGGTAGTCTTTGTTGCCTATTGCAACCAATCTTACTGCTGGACAGTTTTCATACATCGGGCCCATAGTGTGAACCCAGCCCCCAAAAATATTTTGGTGCAAATCAATTATAAATTTGAAATCAATCACCAAATGTTGAACCCCGCCTGCCCGATGTTGGACAGTCATCTACGTAGTTCATAGGACACGCTGCACCTGTAGCAGATCACAGCGCACCTCACATCACTGTATGTGAATAGGATGTTGGCAATTCCCTTAAGTGCCCTGTTCACACACAGTGTACAGTATATGTGAAACAATCGCCGCTGTGTCCAGATGTATAGTATGCAGAGTGTCAATTTATAGTACAGATGTGCTGCAGATTTATTTGTGGATTTTCTACATCAGCTTCAATGGGCAAATCAAAATCCACAAGAAATCTGCATTGTTGCTGTGGACACTGCAGATTTAAAATACATAACGACTAACATATTCTGCCCCAAAATCCTGCATGTCTTGGTAGAGATCTGCAAATTTACCTGCAAAAAGGAAGTGGATTTCCATCCAGTGTGAAGATACAATGATATCCTACCTGGCCACAGTGTGTGAATAGAATTTAAATGAATAATGTATTTTTATCCGGTAGGCTCTCTAGCGACGTCAAGCCTTATTACAAATGACGGATACGGGGAGAATAATGAAAGGAAAACTCCCATGTATTCAGCAATTCAGAGAATTTCCTAGAATAAACAATGAGCACATTCAATGGTTTCAATTTCTTGATATACAAATGATTTTTAAAGGGGTTTTGCCACGATGTAATGTTGACGTGGCATCCTCCAAAATGGCTATTTAATCACTTTTCTAAATATATGTGATTGCAAAATTGCGCTGATAGAGCTACAGGTGGCCTTACCTGCCCTTAGTTACTTAAAAGCTTTTATTAGATACGACCTGACAAGAGTGCTGTCCGGGCTTGTGTAGAGAAAAACTTCTTATCTGATTTAGAGGGAGCTGAAGAAGCTTTCAAGGCACCGGGTAGAATTTTGTTGTCTTTTGTATAAGAATCCACTAGTTGTAGTGGATTATCTGAGTAGATCCCTGCTTTATCGGATGACAGAGAACATGAAGAACTTTTCAAGCTGCTGTGGAAAAAAAGGTGTTGTCATTTGTATACGAATCCACTGGTTGTAGTTTGATTATTTGAGTGAACATTTCACACGATCCCTTATGCACGGCTCTGTGCTCTGGCGGTGTCTCTCTCAGCTCAGCGTGGCTTGTTTACATTTGCTTCTAAGGCTAGGTTCACATGGCTTAACTGCGGGGCGTAATTTCGCCTCGCAATTACGGCGTGTGGCCGGGGGCGGGGCGGGAGCGGGGGGCGGCACTTCGCCCGGCCATAGACAATCACTGCTAGCGGCGCGTATACGCCGCTAGAAGTGACATGTGAATTATCTCCCTGCCCCGGGGGCTTCCGGGCGGGGAGGGGGGACGTAATCCATAGTTCTTTATGAGAACTGTGAATTACCGTAATGAATGGGGCCCTTTTTTTGGCCGTAATTGGCGCATCCGGCGCCTAATTACGGACCGAAATACGGCCCATTTTAAGCCGTGTGAACATGGCCTTAGCAGATAAGGCACGTCCTGGCAAAACCCCTTTAATTGGAAAATTATTGCAGGTGTAACAAACTATCTGGGTATGTGTGAGCTTTCCTTTTTAAATAGAATTTTTAGCATATATTTTGTAGTTCATATTTATGTTATAAAACCCAGGGCAGCAAATCACAGAGAAAACAAGTCTCCCTAATTGACAATCCCACCACATTGAAAACCCACAATAATGGCGGAGATCACACAATAGTAATAAAGATGCATTTCCGCGCCCTCATAAAGAGGGACTTTCCCGGGGCAATATTAACTTTGTGAAATTTGCCGAGTAATGGACAAAAGTGATAATTAAAAATAATTTTTTTTTTGGTTCTGGTTTTTTTGTGTTTGGTGTCAGCGTTTCCTTTGTGGGCGGGAAAGGGTTTTTCTTCGTACTGTCTCTCTGACTGGCGTCTTCTATACACATCATCTGAAACAAGAAACCACAGTAAAAAATGGAAGTTAATATTAGAAAAATAATTGCTGGTAACATACTATCTGCATAGCTGAGACAGACTGCAAAAACTCAGGCTGTGTCTACACAGCAATGTTAAATGCCGCCCAAAATCCCTGGAATACCCTGCTTTAGACTGGCTTTAGATTCGCCCCGGTATTTCATCAGATCCCCGATCTAAGTCCGTACGAGTCCATGCTGTATATCCCCTGTTGCCCTCCATTTCCCGACATTCACGTACGGGGGCCCCCCGTCAAATCTGAAAAATGAAGCGGTTTTGCCAAATTTGGGAAATGTTAAAATGCCCCTGGTTTTGGGGCAGCACTTTAAAATTTTTTGTGTAGACCCTGCCCGACAAATGGCCAGTGTAAATACCCGGTGCGGGGGGTTTTGGGGGTATAGAGGCCACACAAAGTAAATGAGAGTGGTTCATAATGCAGTTTTAGTATTCACAGTTTATGGAACAAGTCCATTTAGTTCTTGTAGATTAGAGAAATGAGTTTGTATCCCCCCCCTTCCCCCCCCAAACAAATTCATTCGATACATTAGTATGGAATTTGCCTTTGAGTCAAAAAAAGAGGTCAGA
>JAODAL010080710.1:0-12150 GCA_025379985.1 Phyllomedusa bahiana | reverse complement strand
AAAAAATGGAGAATTAAGATCAAGCTGTTTTCATTGCTTCCTATACTTTTGGCGGCCAGCCAGTCAGTGCAGAGCACAGAGGAGTGTCAAAAACGTCACCGCTAAGGGGGTAGGGATCTCATTGGCTGATAAAATCACATGACCCTGTTGTATGTATATCACTGTATTTCCTGGTGAATGCCATTATGATTAGAGACTGTGAACTGAACACATTGCTCTCTCTGCTGTGCTTGTTTCAAAGCAGGCAGACACATAATTTCCCAAAGATTAGATAGATCAGTTAGGGTTGGGGTACAGCAAGATTAGGGAATCCTAGACAGTAGTAGTTAGAAATTTTGATATTGCTGCATACTGCATATTTGCATTGCCCAAAAGTTCCTTGCTGCAGTTGAGGGGAGCAGTTTATGCACAAGACAGTGTTAGGAAATCTCTCAAAAGAGAATGCTGTGATATACTAGTTTCTTGCAGAAAATTTTATTCCGTGCCCAAAATTTCCTTGCTGCAGTTTTATGGGGACAGCCAGTGTACAAGACACTGTTAGGAAACCTGCTTTAAAATGAAATCGCTGTGATATACTAGTTTCTTGCAGAAAATTTCATTCCATGCCCAAAATTTCCTTGCTGTAGTTTTCGGGGGACAGCCAATGTACAAGACACCGTTCTTTCATAAGACCCCATTTCACAGATATTCCATAGGAAAAATTCTGTTTCTAATCCTAGTTGCCTGTTGCACAGTGTAGGCATTCAAGAACACTGTTGATTTTATGTCAGGGTTCTTCCATAAGACCATATTTCATAGATATTCCATAGAAAATATTCTGTTTCTAATCCTATTTGACAGTTGGAAACTATAGGAATTTAAGAACCCTTGTGATTTGCTGTCTTTGGAGTACAGTTCTTCAGCAAGTCTTGACCTTTTTAATCTTTTTGAACATGGAACGAACTAGAGGTGGAGGAGCGTGGAGCTAGAGGTATGAGACAAGGCACTCCTTCCAGTGCTCCGGACAACACACAAGTGAACACATCGTCAATTGCAGAACCGTCAGGCCTGTCATCGCTTAGTCAGTTCCCTGTTCTTCAGTGGTTAACACAACCTGCATCTAGTGGTTTCACCTCCTCGTCATCTCAGTCACGGCCACAAATGTTGTCATCATCGTCATCATCAGTCCAACCTGAAGCAAACACAGCCCAAATGTCAACCAATGTACAGACCGCTCCATATATTCCATATTCTGAAGATCTCTTTGATGACACAATGCGGTTGGGGCTAGAAACCATTTCAAAAGATCAAGAGGGCAAAAAGGATGCTCTGAAGCCCAATCGCTGATGTCGTTAGAGGAGGAGAAGGAAGCTGGTCAGTTGGCAGAAATCCCGAGTGGTCAGCAATGCCTCGCAGTGCCTGTGGCTTCTAGCCTGCAGCTTGAGGATGTAGACTGTCAGGACGAGGAAGTCACCTGTGATGATGATGATGTGACTGACACACTGTTTCCAGCGATATGCCCCATATTCTGCAATATACCATCATTTCAGACATCAGTCCAGCCGGTGTAAGTCCTGCCCACTCAATGCTTATTCTGCCTATTCCTGTGCTTAGGTAGAAACCTGTCAATAGGCAACGGGTGGGCTATCAGTGCCCAGGTAGGGCTACTAACACATGGGAGGGGGTAGTATCCGCTCATTTCTAAACTGACTCATGTCTGGCAGAGCAAGCTCTAAGCTGTCAAATTTCAGTAGTACAGTAAATGCTCTGAAACTTCTGTATCTTACAGAGTTAGGGGGACGTTGATAGAAAGAGCGGGTCTGTCACTAGCTTATATTGCCCTCAATCAGGGTAGCATAAGCAATGTACATAGCACTTATTGCTGTAACACATACTATGTCACATATATATACTGTATACATTGTACTGTATGTGTTAAAGCACATAAGTCTCATCTGGGTGACAATAACAAGTATTATTCAGATAGTTGGTATTTTTGAACGCTTTCATCTCCGTCCTCTGAAAGCCTGCATCGATCTTTCAGGCATTTTCTTAATTACTTATACGGATAACAAATGAGATTCTTAATAAATTGCTATTGACAATTTTCAGCTGGCAGAGTGAGAAAACAACAATGATTTATGTCACAAAGAATTTGGCGAACAAACAATTTAGTAGATCAGGATTCAAAGTGATTTTCATGTAGGAGCAAAGGATGATGATGGCTTGGGTAATATCCTAAAGATAAATTATAGTAGGTTAAATTGGTCCTTGCCTTGTCCAGCATATAGTATCCAGAGACATCATAAGGTAGTGAAAATCGGACAGACTCGTCTACAACACCCTCACTAAGGGCCACATGTATGAATCCCGCCGCGTCGGGGCGCAACTTTCCGGCGGAAACTGCGCCTGATTTATGTCGGGGCCGGGCCCCTCCTCATAGATAGAAATTGTAAAGTCCGCCGCGCCTCGCCAGTGTTTTAGGCGCAATGCGGGTCCGAGGCGCAGTGCAGGGCTGCGCCTATGATTCGGTGCCGGAGGTAGTGCGGTCATACATGCGGGGAAAAGTCAGCCGCGCCTGGCCAGTGTGTTAGGCGCAGTGGGGGGACGAGGCACAGTGCGGGGCTGCGCCTATGATTCGCCGCCGGGGGGTAGCGCACTCATTACATGCGGGCAAAAGTTCCCTGGGGCCTCGCCACTGTGTGTGGGGCACAGTGCGGGGACATGGGCGCAGTGCGGGACTTAGGCGCCGTTTGGGACTGCGCTGAAAAACTGTTCCGATGCGAGACAGGCTGGAACAGCGAGAAATCATTCCACATGTCGGTGCGGAGTATGAATCAAAAATCGCTTTATAAAGGGTTCAACATTCTAAAGGAAAAAGAGCTGAAACTAAAAATAAAAAAAACATAAAAAAAATCACTTTCCAATATCCTAATTCAAGAATTAGGATATTGGAAATTGCGGGAAATACAGTAATTCAAATTCAGAAAGTATTCTCATGGTCGGCATTTAAACTGGCCAATCAGAATAGGAGTGACAGTAAACATTAAAACCTATGGGGAAGTTTAGACCAATCATAATCCACGGCCGGGATAGTTCAAAAATACAGTAAAAATGCTGAAAAGAGCGATTGGTAAACTACCGGGGACTTGGCTAGCTCAGCCAATCAAAAATAGGAGCAACAGAGACCCATTCTAGTCTATGGAGAAGTTTAGACCAATCAGAATCCACGGCGGGATAATTTCAAAATACAGTAAAAAGACAGAAAAGGCTGATTGGCTGAGCTAGCGGGGGCTTGTCTATCCCCGCCAATCGAGCGCGAGCTACTTCTCCCATTATAGTCTATGGAGAGAGGGCGCTCTGAAATCTCGGCTCTCAGCGCCGTGGGCATGAAGTATTAATCAAAAATCATTTTTTTTAAGTGTAAAACATTATAGATAAAGAGCCGAACCCTTCTTTACAAATAAAGCAGTTAAAAACCCGAACAACGGTTTGTCGCCCAGACCGGCACACATAGGGGAAATTTCAATAGAGAGGGAAATTTCGGGAAAATTTCAGTAATTCAAATTGTTTTAAGCTATTCTCTTTGGGCGGCAGAAGCCCGCCAATCAGAATTTGGAGCGACAAAGACCCATTATATCTAGGGAGAAGTTTGGACCAATCAGAATAGGAGCGGACAGTGGCCCATTCTAACCTATGAAGGACTATTAACCCAATCAGGAATAGGAGCGACAAAGTCCCATTATACCCTATGGAGAAAAATTGCCCAATCATATTCCAAGGGGGGGACAGTTCAAAATACAGTAAAAAGGGCAGAAAGAGTGTTTGGTTAAAAGGGGGGGGGCTCGCCCCGTTAGCCAATCGGGGGCGCGTGCTACTTTCTCATAGAGTTCTTGGGGAAAAAAAATTTCTGAGCGCGCTCTGTGATTGGTTTAAGTTAAAAGAGGCGCCTTTTTTTGGGCCCAAATGGGAGAAGGGCGGTGAGGGCCCCTATGGGTAGGGGATGGGCAAAATTTCCCCAAAAATTCGATTCGGGCACTTCAAAAAATTTTTTTTGACAAAAAAAAATTTTCGGTCCAAATTACCCCGGACGAATCGCTTTAAAAAAGCAGTTTTCCGGGTGCCAACCCTTGCAGGGTGCTGTTAAAACTTTTGCCCCGGGCTTAAATTATGCAGGGGGAGTTTGGGTTTGGTCTTTTAAAATTTTGTTTTTTTATTTTGAAAAGCAGATACGGGCCCCCCGCTTTTTAAAATCGTTTCACTAAAAAATTCCCCTGGGCATTAAGGGGGCCCAAAAATGAAAAAAAAAACTCAAGGGGGAAAAGTAGTTTGGGAAAAAGGGTATGCCAGCAAAAGGGGAAAAAAAAACAATTGAGAGCTCAGGGGGCAACATTAGTAAAGGGTTTTGTGGGAGGTGAGGCGGCGCCACAGCAGTTTGGGTCAGGAAAGTGGACAATAACATTTGGAGGTGGCAAAACCGAAAAGCCACAGGGGGAACAATGTGAGAGCGGAGGCCCACGGCCGGGCAGCAGTATGAGGCGGGGCAGTGGCACAATAAAATTTTCTGGAGGCAGCAAAAACAGTATTAGGCCACAGAGTGGCCAAAATGATCTTTTGTGGGGGGTTTCAGGGCAGGCAGAGCATGAGATCAGGCAGGGGGACAATGAAAATTCTGGAGGCGGCAAAACAGTATTAGGCCAAGGTGGCAAAATTTCACCCCAGTTTGGAGGTCACGCGGGCCGCAGTATGAGGTCAGGCAGTGGCAAATGACATTTGGGGGCCCCCCCAAAAAACATTTATTTTGGGGCCACAGAGTGGCACAATCACCCCGTGTGGGGGGCCGCCCAGCAGCTTTGAGATCAGGCAGTGGCAAAAATGACATCCTGGGGGGGTGGAAAAAACAGGAGGAAACCCACGAAGGGCACAATGAATTGGGGCGGGGGGCCCGGGCAAAGGCAGCGATGAGGTAGGCAGTGGCATTTTTGCCCAAAGTGTGGGGGCCCCCCGGCAGGAGACCCACGCGGGCAGCATGGGTCAGAGAGGGGCACAATGACATTCTGGAGGGGGGCCAAAAAAAGGAAGAAGCCACAGAGTGGCACAATGCTGGGGAGCGGGGGTTAACGGCGGGCGCAGCATGGGTTAAAGGGCAGTGGCACAATGCCCACGTGGGGAGGACATGGCAGGATTTCACGCGGGCAGAAATGAGGGCTGAGAGGGGCCCACAATGACTTTTTGGGGTGGCAAAACAGGGGGAAGGGCCACAGAGTGGCACAATGAGGGGAGAGCGGGGGGTCCCCAGCGGCAGCGGGCATGAGGTCAGGCAGTGGCAAAATGACACGGTGGAGGACTGAAAGCACCCAAAGGGAAGCAGCTTTGTGGTCAAAACAGTGCACAATGACACAGTGGGGGATGTCACGGCAACGCAACGCAGCAGCGCATGATTTTAAAAAGAGGGGCACAATGACAAGTGTTAAAGGTGGGTGGAATACAGTCCTGGAAAAAGATGGTGGTAGGCGGGATGGAGAAACTGTCAGGATGTGTGGATCAGGGGGTTTGGAGGAATCAGAATAGTGGTTTGAGGAGGTAGTTTAAACCCAGACTGACCCCTAAGGCATTGGTTTGTGGGAAACCCGGGCCGGGAATCCACCCCTGATTCTCTTTGAAAAAGGGGTCAGTCGTTTCATTTTCCCGTGGACATGGGGTGCTCCTTGGGGAAAACGTTGGCCCCGCCCCCAGGGAAAAACCCGCTCGGGATCCCCAAAATGGGGGCCCGGGGGGGACAGCTTCTCCACTGCAAACTCGGCAAGTTGGGGCCCAAACACCCATTTTGGGGCCCCAGTAGTCAGGGGGATTTTCAAAACTGGGGGTGGGGGAGTGTGTCCAAGTAGGCCAAACCTGTTCCCTTCAGGGACTGCTCCGGGGCCTGCTGCTGTGCGGGTTGGGGACTCCCCTCCTTTACTAGGGGGGTTTGAAGGAAGCGGGTCATCAGGGGACCCCGTTTTATTTTTATCTAAAAGGGGGTTTGGTACTGCTCCTACCCCCCACCCTTCCCCCCAGCAGCCGGGGGCGTAGTAGTGAGCGTTGGGAAAACCCCCCCGGTCAGATCTGTAGAGGAGGGACGATGCCGCAAAGGGCAGGGGCCCCAATGATTACGGAGGATTTCCCTTTGTTTTGAGTTTGTCTTTCCCTCTAAATTTGCGGGAAAAAAAGGCTCCTTTTTGGCCCAGAAGCGAGGGCCCAAATTGGGTGGAGGCCCAGAAGTAATCCCTCTCCCGGATGCTGACTTTTTCGGCTGTCACTAGAAAGGCAAAAAAGCATGTTTGGGGGCCCAATCTGCACAAGTGACTGAGGAGCCCCCTTGCCCCCTTTTTCCACTGTTTTCTGCCAGGGGGTTTGGGGGGGTTTTCTGCCTCGTTTTTCCTCATCCCCATCCCCCTTCTCCAGCTGCCCCCCGCTCCTCCCCCTCTTGTCACCGGGGTAAAAAAACCACTATTTTAAACCAGACAATGCTTTGCTCCAATGTCCCCCCTCCCCCCTCCTTTTAGTCCCCTCCGGACTCTTGGGGCCCACGGTTTGTAGTCCCCAAATTTCCCCCAGTCCCTGCCACAGATTTTTCAGCATCTTTTTTCCAGGACATGAGAGGGGGAAGGGGACGTTATTCACCCCTATTCGGGGAAATGACAAAAAATTGTCCCCTTTCCCTCAAATTTGGGCTCAAAAAACGGCAGGTGTCACCCCAGAAAACCTGGGGCCCTCAAATTACATCAAAAAAAATTGTGCTCAAGTTAAACAGGGGAGTACTTCTTTTTTGGGGCCTTTTGGATCATCAAAAAAATTTTAATGGCCTTTCTTTTTCATACAGTCGGTCCCAAAACTGTGCAGGGGGTTTCCAGCGGGTGGAATCATCAATATCAAGGTGTTGGGGGAGGCCGTTTTTGCCGTTTCTGCAACTCGAGGAGGGTTTTTCCCTGGTTTGAACGAATGGGGTAAAGTGCAAAGCCAGTTTCCTGGGGGGGCCCTTTTCAGGGAAAATTCTGAAAAATCGGTGGAAGACTTTAGGAAAACCCTTTTTACAACCAAAATTTAAACCGTGCGCCATGCAGGGGGCTTTGGAAACCCTCCCTCCCCCGGTTTCAGCGGGGGAACCATGTTACTCCCATTGTCCGTTTTTCCCTTTGGGTTTCCCATTTGCAGTTGGCGCGGAGAAAGCCCCACATGATTTCTTGCTGCATGGGCGCGGGCGTTCCTCCCCGTGTGACTTTGTTCCGAGGCAAGCCCGGTGTTTGAAATGCGTGCAAAGCTTTTGCCCTACACTTTTGGTATGATGGAAACATTTCTTGTGGAGGCTGGGATGGTGGGGGTTGGTGGAGGAGGAGGGAAAGGGGGGGGGAAAATTGGGCAGGGGGCAGAGTTTTTACCAAACCCTTTGGGGGGGAAACGGCCTCCGTCCAGTTTTTTGGTGTGGCCCGGGGAGGGAAGGGACATTTACCCAGTGGGCCCTAAAGGACATGGGATTTGGGCCCCGACCTTGTTACAGTACAGGCGTCCGCGCTGGTTTCACCCCTTGGGAAAAAACCGATAAGTCAATACTGGCCCACCCCTTTTTTCTACATATTTATGAAGTGTGGGGACTGCCCTTTTTTGGAAAAAAAATTACGGCTTGGAACTTCCTCCTTTTCCCGGGTCGGCACAAAACCCTTAGTTCTTGAACGGTTTTCAGAGTCCCCCATTTGGACAAGGGGGGGGGGGGATGAGTTAAAAACAACTTTGGGAAGGGGGCATGGTCAGCTTCTGCACCTTGGATGGGGTTGGGCGATTTTGTTGGGTTTTTGCAATCGCCTTCGGGAAAGGGGTGCTGGGCCAAGGTTGCGAGGGGCAGGTGCATCTGGGGCGGGGAGATGATGTCAAAAAGAAACAGCTCCCTTTGAAAAAGGTTTTGGGGGAGCCCTTTACCGGCTGCAATGGCATGCGTGCCATTTTTGGGGTGCTGCCTTTTCTGTTGCTGGGGCGGCCAGGATGGGGCACCACTTTTGAGCCAGGTTTTCCCCCGGGAACCCGGTTTGGGGCGCGCAAAGTGTTGGGGCAGGGGGCCCTGGGGTGCCAAGTTAGCTCCCCCGGCCACGCTTCACTTTCTGGCCCCCCGGGTTTAATGTTTCCCCTTTTTCGGTCCTCCGGTGTTTTTTGCAAAGAACTGCCAACCCAAGTTCGGATTTTTCCCCCAAACTCCCCACTGAGTGTTTTACCGCCGTGCCCCGCTGAGCCCCTGTGCCCCTATTTCTTGGATTTCGTAGGGGTTTTTTTTTACCCCGTGGCGCCCTTGGGCCCCCCGGGCCCCACACTGCTGCTACCCTGCTGACTCCAAACCACACAACCCCCATGCTGGCTGCGCCGCTGCCGGGCGCGCAAGCTGACGCCCTCTTCTTGCGTGATGAAGCCCTTGCCTCACCCCGGGGGCCCAAGTGCGGTCGGCTTTCCTCTCAAATTTTTTGGTTTTCAAACGTCTGCCCGTCCCCAAAACAAAGGGGCTTGGTATGCGAGGCTGCCCCTCACAACAGACCCCAATTTCCACTCTCCACATCTATACTTTGCGCCTACTGCCCAAAAAAAGCAGGGGTTTTTGCCCCATTTTTTTTCGCTTTCCCAAATAGGGTGGTTTATGCCCTCCTCAAAATTTTTCATCCTCGCTATATGTGGCGCTGAGGCCCCGGGCCACATAGTAGATCTCTGGCTGGGGAAAAGGATTGGGGCAGGGCAGGTTTAGGGGAAGGGGTGGGCGCCCGAACCCCTCCCGGGCCCTGCCAATAAGGTTGTGTTCCCGAAAGTTCCCACCAAAATTTGGTGGGGTTGGGCAGATTTTCTTTTGGGGGGAAGTGGATGAACCTTTGTCAAAACCCAAACAAGGAAAACCCTTTTGGGGTTTCTAGTTTTTCACACGGGGCCCCTAGTGACAGGGCAGGGTAGCCTCAACCAAATGCCCCCCCTGCAACGTTCCCCTTGCTGTGTGGAAAATGGGGCCCGGGAAAGTTTGTGCCTCAGCCACTCGCAGGTGAAGAGCCTGGCCCCCCTCTCTGTCTGACATGCTTTTTTTGGTTTTTAAATGGTCAGACCCTGTTTGGAAGATTTGTATTTTGTTTAAAAAAACACCCTGTAATTTTACTCCAAATGAAAACCCCTAAGAAGCTTGGGTAAAAAACCCCGGATTTTAAAAAAGCTCTCCACAAATTTGGGGAGGGGAAAAATTTTACCCTTTTATGTTTCCCTTTAAAAAACTCTGTGAAAATTTTTCTGAATATTAAAACACAAAAAAGGCTTAATTAACCCCTTGGATATGAAAATTTTGCTACAGAAAAATTTTTTTCCCGTGGCGGTGGGGAAAAAAAAAGTTTCTTTTACGGGGTACAAATGCAGAAAAATACTTAATTAAACCCCGGATGTAAATTGCGCAAAAGAATTTGAGCATCAAAAATTTCAAGCTTTGTAGGGGTGTTTAAAATGGCGTGGGGGTTTTCGTACAAACAAGAGAAAAAAATTTTTAATTAACCCTTGGGGGGTTTTAAATTAGGCTACAGGAAAAATTTAATTTTTTTGGGGGGAAAGGAAAAGGTTTCTTTTAGTCCAGAAAAGCAGAAAAAACGTTAATTAAACCCCCGGGCGTAAATTGCGCAAAAGAATTGAAAAAACCCAAAAAATAGAGTTTGTAGCGTGGGTTTTCAATGGGGGGTTTTCTACGTAAAATAAAAAAGAAAAAAAATTTTTAATTATCCTTCGCTTGTGATTTAGGCTACAAAGGAAAAAAATTTAAATTTTTGGCGGTGGAAAGACGGTTTTTTTTTTAGTCACCGAAAAAGCAGAAAAACGCTTAAAATTTAAACCCCCCCCGGGCGTAAATTGCGCAAAAGAATTGGAACCCAAAAAAATACGAGCTTTGTAGGTTTTTTCAAAAGGGGGTGTTTTTTCGTACACAACAAGAGGGAAAAAAATTTTTAAATTTTCCTTCGCTTTTGAATTTGGGGGTACAGGAAAAATTTATTTTTTGGCGGTTTTAAAAACGGGTTTTTTTTAGCACCAGAAAAGCTTTAAAAAGCTTAATTTTTTCCCCCGGACGTAAATTGCGCAAAAAAATTGGGGCAAAAAAAAAACTACGAGCTTTGTTTGCGGGTTTAAATGGGGGTTTTTTTCTACGCTAAACAAAAGAGAAAAAAAATTTTTAATTATCCTTCGTTGGAATTAGGTACAGGAAAATTTATTTTTTGGCGGTGAAAGATGGTTTATTTTTTTTACCACAGCAGAAAAAAAACGTTTAAAAAAACCCGCATTAAATTGTGCCCAAAAAATTGAGCAACCAAAAATCGAGCTTTTAGCGTGTTACAATGGGGTTTTTCTACGCTAAAAACAAAAAAACCCAAAGGGGGGAAAAAAAATTTTGGTTTTTTTTAATTTTTTTAACCTTCGGGGGGGGGTTTTGTTTTGAATTTTTTTTTTGGCTTTTTTTTTTCAAGGGGGGAAAATGTAATTTTTTTTGGGCGGTAAAAAGGGGGGGGGGTTTAAAATTTAAGGGGTTTTAAACCAAAAAAAAAAGCCCCCGAAAAAAAAACGCTTAATTAACCCCTGGATTTTTAAATTCGCCAAACAATTGAGCAAACCCCAAAATAAAAAAACTTTGTAGCGGGTTAAATGGGTGTTTTCTACGCTAACAACAAGAGAAAAAATTGTTTAATTTAAACCCCCGGAAAGTAAATTGGCAAAAGAATTTAGCAGCAAAATTTAAGTTTGGGAAATTTTTATTGTTAAAAAAGCTTTTTCTTTTAAAAGAATTTCAACAGGAACGGTTTGACCCCTTTGGAAAATTCAAAAGTGCTTTTGAGAGATGATTAAAATGTTATGAAATTTTACGCCAAAACTGGATTCAGTTTCCCAAAAAACCCCACCAAAAACAGAAATAGAAAAATTAAGAGAAGGGGAAAATCCTTTAGACAAAATTGGGGACACCCCCCAAAAAAAGCTGTTTTAAAAAAAAGGGTTTTTCAGTTTTTGGGTATTAAAGCCCGCTGCCGCCCTTTTCCCCCTTTAGTACAGTGAGAGGAGTGTGAGTGCCGCGTCGGCCCGGACTTATTTTAGTTTCCCGGGGGTAACAGAAACCCGCCCGGGGGTCTGATTTGGTTCATCTTGCAATTTTCATGGGGGCTAGCCCTTTTTTCCCCCCGAGTGCTTTGCCCCCTGTAAGCCAAGTGCTCGCAGCTTTTTATTTAATTTAAAAACCCTTGTTCACCCCTAGTAAAACCCCCAAAAATTCGCTTTGTTAAAAAACGAAGGTTTTCCCCGAAAATTTTAAACGAAATTTCCCCTTCGTTAGAAACCAAATTTGCCCCTTCTAGATTTAATACATTTATTTTCAAAAAAGTTTAGGGGTGTAATTCTGTGAGACACTGTGTAGGTATATATATATTCCTGGGTAACTATATTTATAACTATGGGGACCGGATAAGGGGGGAAACCCCCTTGGGATGGAAAAATTGTTCCTGTAGTGGGAAAAGAAATTTGCAGTTTTTTTGTATTTTTCACTATAAATTTTGGGTTATTGTTTATGGAGGTTTTATGTTATTTTATTTTTTTTTTTAAAATATTCTGCTATTTTTTTTATTGTCAATAGGTGGTGGGGCCTCCCTTATTTTTGTTATGCCCGGGCCCCATGAAAAATTTGTTTTAAACTTTGTGTATATAACTTATGTGTTTCGCATGAAAAATTTTAAACCAATTTTACATTGGTTTAATGCCTTAAAAAGTAAAAAAAAAAAATGTTAGGGATTTCTACAAAATTGATTTTTTATGGGGTGAAACCCCGTGCATGGGAGCAGGGAGAGAGCTGAGGTCGGGGTAGCTAATTAATGATCTGTGTGCGCCACTATGTTTATTTCTATAGACTGACACAGGGCCCAATTTCAGACAAACTGCATAACTGTAGGTAACTAGGAAGGAGCAATTTACTTTTTTACAACAATGTATTAGTATCAAACGTGCCACACGAATCAGACCCATTTATAAATGAATATAAAGGTAAAATTTGTGTGTGGGGAATTTTTCATGCGTTTCCAAAACCCTGCCTATTTCAAAGTGTTCAAACCACAGTATCCCCTAAACCCTGGATGACAAAACAAAGTGAACCCCGCACCC
>JAODAL010080709.1:0-12150 GCA_025379985.1 Phyllomedusa bahiana | reverse complement strand
GGGGGGTTGCCCAAAATTTTTTCCCCCCCTAATGCATTTAAAGCCACCCCTTTAGTGGGGTGGGTAAATTATGCATTCAGTCCCCCTAGGGTGGCTAAGGTTTAAATGATTCAGCCCCCTGTGGGGGCTCAGGTAAATCTAATGCATTCAGCTCCCCTAGTGGAGGATGCAGGTAAATCTAATGCATTCACCTCCCCCTAGTGGAGGATGCAGGTAAATCTAATGAATTTAGCTCCCCCTAGTGGTGGCTACAGGTAACTACCAATGCATTCAGCTGACCCTAGTGGAGGCTGCAGGTAAATCAAATGCATTCAGCTGCCCCTAGTGCTGGCTGCAGGTAAGTCTAATGTATTCAGTTCCCCTAGTGGGTGAGGTAACTCCAAGTTTTAGTCCCCCTAGGGTGTGCAGGTAATTTAATGCATTCAGCTCCCCCGAGTGGAGGATGCAGGTAAATCTAATGCATTCAGCTCCCCTTAGTGGTGGATGCAGGTAAATCTAATGCATTCAGCTCCCTCTAGTGGTGGCTACAGGTAAATCTAATGCATTCAGCTCCCCCTAGTGGTGGCTACAGGTAAATCTAATGCATTCAGCTCCCCCTAGTGGTGGCTGCAGGCAGCTATAATTCTGACTTTGAGGGACTGTGTTTGGCTTTGCTTTGGGCCTATGATTTTGTAAAAAACAGTATGTTTTGGTGGTAGATGATGCAATAAGAAGCTGGATAACCCAGCAGTGATATTGTTAGACCAAGGTGGGGGGCGTTTAGGGGCCACAGACCCCACTGTGTGATGCAAGGATGGCAGGGCAGCACTACAGGATGGCCATTGAGGGGCAGACTATTACTGGAAAGAGATTTGTGTCCCAAATTTGGAATCAACCAGCTCTTCGCCAAGGAGGCGGAGTTTATAGCTGCAATCGGAAAATATGGTAATGAGATCAGAGGGAGCAGTGATCGCCTTCATTATCTGGCCCTTGTTATTGCAGCGTTCGGGCCCTCTGTAATGTGGGTGTGAATTCTTGCGGAAGCGCCTGGAATGTTGCAAGTTTTTGCCCCCGTAATTGTTGTCTCGATCACAGTAAATAAACAGACTCATTATCGACGGCGCTGAGTTTCTGGAATAAAGTGTTATAAAGTGTCGGAGTTTTAATGAACGGTTTCAGAAAATTTTTCCCTTTGGGGTGGGGGGGTAAAAGCAATTTTTTCAAATTGTGTTACCTCGATCCACCCTTCCCCTCCCCACCTCAGAGGCATAGCATAGGCTACTGGAGGAATAGGCTCACACCGCTCCCCGGTAATGCATCAAACACATTTTTGGGATGACAGAATCTGAGGGGGGCGCACAGGGAGCGTGAAGTTTCCTTATGCGAAGACACCGGCAACAGGGGACGCCAGGAGTTGTCTCTGTCATAAAGGGGATTATCTAGACAGATCCCGTTTTCATGCGGGGGGGTATGTGAGCTAGAACAGTAGCAATTCCTAAAACAAAGGGGTTGCTGGGCTTTGTAGTCCATCAGAACGTAATTGAGATTTCTGCCCCTTAGAAAATCATTGGGCCCAAGAATAGTCCTTATGGGGGGAACATCCAGACCAAAATGTCATCTAACTCCGCTAGTAGTAGTAAATCTTGTCTGACACCCGATATGGGAATTGCACTATAAGCTATTGTCCCATGTAGTCATCTCAGATGAATTATGTGCTATTATAAATGAAAAAGATGTAGCCAGTTGAATAGAATAGTTAGAAGGATATCCCTCACTGAAAGGGAACAATTCAGCTATTAGGTTTTATTTAAAAAAAAAAGTAAGGAACCCATTGGTTCCCCCTAGATTTCTAAAATTTACAATACAATTTGGGTTTGTTTTGTAAGAAATCACAAAAATTGATGAGCAAAATGTAGTTTGCATTGTACTGCTCATGTCTTTTATTGAGAAACACTAAAAAAACTCCCCGGGAAGGAAAAAAGTAGAAAAACCCTTTTTGGTTTTCCTGGATTTTTCATCTGAGTATTAAAGTCATAATTATGCAAAAAAAAATTTAAAAATTGAAAACCCCAGACTGTTTTTTTGTTGTGTCTTTTTTTTTTGGGGTTGAGTAAACATCCACAGTGCAGGGAGAAAAACTATGTGAAGCCTTTGAAATTTAGCAGGTTACTAAATTCACTATTACAATTTGGTCTGATTGTATCTAAGACCAAATATTAGACAAAAACAATGTAACAGATAACACACAGACAGTTGTATCACTCAAGTCTTTTACTGAGCACATGGAGTAAACGTTCACAGTGTAGGAAGAAAAACTATGTGAACCATTTAAAATTCCCCAGGTTTCTAAATTTACTATTAAATTTGGTCTGATTGTATCTAAGTCCTAATAATAGAAAACAAAATGTTACTAATAACACACTGACAGTTGTATTGCTCAAGTCCTTTATTGAACACATGGAGTAAACATCCACAGTGTAGGGAACAAAGTAAATGAACCCTTGGATTTAATAATCTGTACATCCTCCCTCCTTTGCCTTAACCAAATGACTCCTGTAACTGGGATGTCTTGTGTCCGGTCACAACATCTCCATACAGTTAAGGTCAGGACTTGCCCATTCCAAAGCATAAACCTTCCTCTTTTTCCGCCACTCTTTAGTTGATTTCCTTGTTTGCTGTGGGTCATTGTCTTTTTGCATCACCCAACATCTCCTCAGCTTGAGGTCATGGCCTGTGGCTTCATATACCATTGAATTAATTGTTCTGTCAATGACCACAAGGCTTCCAGGCTCTGGAGGAGCAAAGCAACCCCAGATCACAGTTGGAGGAAGTTTTGGTGTTGGTGTGCAGTGTTCTTTCTATGATTCCCACAACCTATTGCAGACAGTTGGAGGTGGTTTTGTGTTGGGTGTCAGTGTTCTTTCTATGATACCCCACCTCCATGCAGCACAGTTGGAGGTGGTTTTGGTGTTGGTGTGCAGTAATGTTTCTATGATGCTACCTCCACCATGTGTCACAGTTGGAGGAAGTTTCGGTGTTGGTGTGCATTGTTCTTTCCATGATGTTCCCTTCTCAATGCTTCACAGTTGGAGGAGGTTTTGGTGTTGGTGTGCACTCTACTTTCCATGAATTACCCTTACCAATGCTGCACAGTTGTAGGAGGTTTTGGTGTTGGTGTACAGTGTTCCTTACAAGATACCCATTACTGATGGTGTATAGTTTGACAAGGTTTTGATTTTCTTTTTCTATGAGGCCCTCCCACCATGCTACATGCTAGAGGAGGGCCTGGTGTTGGTGTGCTCTCTATGATGAAAGCCTCTTTGGTACACAGTTGGAGGAGGTTTTGAAGTTGATGTTCTTTTCGAAACAACCAAACCCCCATGCTTCACAGTTGAATAAGATTTGTGTAATGGTGTGCTTCTTATAGTGCCCCCTCCCCTATGCTGCACAGTCAGAGTTGGTGTTGATTTGCAGTGTTTTTATGATGCCTCCTCCCCCATGCGGCACAGTTTGAGGTGGTTTTGGTCTTGGTATACAGTGTTCTTTCCATGATACTCCAGTCCCATGCTACAAAGTTGGAGGAGGTATTGGTGTTGTTGTACAGTGTTCTTTTCATGATACCATTGCCCCCATGCGGCACAGTTAGAGGTGGTTTTGGAGTTGATGTGCAGTGTTCTTTCCATGATTCTCCTGCCCCCTGCTACACAGTTGGAGGAGGTTTTGGAGTTGGTGTACAGTATTCTATCCATTATGCCCCCACCCCATGCCACATAGGTGGAGGACGTTTTGGGGTTGGTGTACAGTGTTCTTTCCATTATGCCCCCACCCCATGCCACATAGGTGGAGGAGGTTTTGGTGTTGGTGTGCAGTGTTCTTTCCATGATACCCCTGTCCCCTGCTACACAGTTGGAGGAGGTTTTGGTGTTGGTGTGCAGTGTTCTTTCCATTATACCCCCTCCCCATGCCACATAGGTGGAGGACGTTTTGGTGTTGTTGTGCAGTATTCCTTTCCTCTATACCATTGTGCATTTCTGCTCACATGTTCTACTTACACTATCAGTATCAAGTTTACCAGAGACTAGTTAGATATAAAGCTTCTGGAACAAAGCTGTGGGCAGACGAGAAATAATTGGGACTTTTTCTGGTTTACTTTTTCTCCCTACATCCCTTGTTACCCAGAGTGCACAATAGAAAACATGTAATATATAACTGTGAGCTATGTTACCAGTTTAGTTAGATTGTGCCTTTCAATATCTTTAGTTTAGCTACAAACAGACCATCTTTTATGAGTAGTAAATACAAAAATCCAAGATAGTCCAAAGGGTTCACTAATTTTTTCTTGCAGCTATATATAATGCAAAACATGATATTTCAAAGTTCTGCAAAATGGATGTCTGTGGTGAATTTGGTCAATGACCCCGAAGTTTTCGGAGTAAGTCCCCTCTCTGTCAAATAGTGAATTCCTCCCGGACGTCGGGTTGCTTAGATTGAGCTTTACTTGTCTGATTGCAGTAACCGCGCTCAGTCTCTTCTCCCGGCCGCTCTTCGTTGCTCAGCATTTTCTCGGCCGCCAATGATTTGTTTGACTGTTGTGTCTGATTTTTATGTTTTGTCTTTTATTTAAAGCTTTTGGAACAAATGTCAGAGACTTCTTTCCGTGGAGAAGGCGGCGGAGACTTGGCGGTCACATCTCTCTTGTTTCCTAGAGACTTGGAGTAGATCGCTCACAGCTGAGGGTGACATGAAACAAGCGATTGATGTGTCTGTTCGGAGGATCTGTCACCGACACTGACGTCTTCCACCATTTGCCGGGAGCTCGGTGATGGCATTTCAGATTTTGTCTCCTTAAGATCTCACAGTGGAGGCAGCGCATGACATTCATAGGGAATTCTGCTGCAGCTATCACAGCCACCTGCAAAGTAACATGTCCAGAGCCACCCATCAACCTACACAGCAGAAGACCGTCAGTATTTCCTTATACATAGGAGCAGTATTTGTACCACCCATCTATGTCAGAGATTCCAGAAATTCAACAGGAATGAAACTACTACTGCCCCCTATGTGCAAGAGTATAAGTACTATAATACTGCCCCCGATGTACAAGAAGCATAACTTACAATAATAGCTTGCCACCCTTATGTACAAGAATATAACTTACTATAATACCTGACCTAATGTACAAGGAATATTAAATACTATATTACCGCCACGTATGTACAAGAATATAATACTTAATACTGCCCTCTATGTAAAAGAAATATAATACCAATAATACTGCTCCTATGTACGAAGAATATAAACTACCTATAATACTGCCCTCTATGTACAAGATTATAACTACTATAGTACTGCTCCTATGTACAAGAAATTTAACATACTATAATACTGCACCTTATGTAACAAGAATATAACTACTATAATACTGCTCCTATGTACAAGAATATAACTACTATAATACTGCCCTCCTAGTACAGTATATAACTACTATAAATACTGCCTCCTTATGTACAAGAATATATTTTACGTATAATACTGCCTCCTATGGTACAAGAATTATAACTACTACTAAATTCTGCCCCTAGTACAAGAATATAACTACTATATACTGCCTCTAGTACAAAAATATAAACTACTATAATACTGCTCCTATGTACAGAATATAACTACTATAATACTGCTCCCTATGTACCAAGAAATATAACTACTTTAATTACTGCCCCCTATGTACAAGGATATATACACTACTATATTACTGCCTCCCTATGTACAAGAATATCAACTAACGTTAATTAATGCCTCATTGTACAACTGAATATAACTACTATATACTGCCCTGTATGTTCAAGACTAGAAACTACTATAATACTGCCCTCTTATGTACAAGAATATAACTACTATAATACTGCTCTATGTACAGAATATAACTACTATAATACTGCCCCTGTATGTACAAGACTAGAACTACTATAATATGCCTCTATCGTACAAGAATATAATACTATAATACTGACCTCTATGTAAAAGAATATAACTTACTATATAGGCCCCTATGGTACAAGAATATAACTACTATAATACTTGATCCTATTACAAGAATATAACTACTATAATACTGCCCCCTATGTACAAAGTATATAAAACTACTATAATACTGCCCCTTATGTACAAGAATTATAGAACGTACCTATTATACTGCCCCTTATGTACCAGAATATAACTTACTTTCAATACTTGCACCTATGTACAAGAATTTAACTATATAACTACTGACCCTTTTGTTACAAGGAATATAACACTATAATACTGCCCCTATGTACAAGAATATAATATAATACTGCCCCTTATGTACAAGAATATAACTACTATAATACTGCCCTTTTGTACAAGAATACTAACTATATTAATTACTGCCTCCTATGTACAAGATATAACTACTTTAAGTACTGCTCCCTATGATACAAGAATATAAAAACTACTATATTACATATTTGCACCTCCTTTGTACAAGAATATAACTACTATAATACTGGCCCCCATTGTACCAAGAATATAACTACTATATACTGTTCCCTATGTTTCAAGAATTATAACTACGTATATACTGCCCCCTATGTACAAGGATATAACTACTATAATACTTTGGTCCTATGTACAAGATTATAACTACTATATACTGCCCCCTATGTTCAAGGATATAACTACTTAATTACTGTCCCTATGTACAATGGAAGATTAACATACTATAATACACAGAGCTGTTTCCTTTGTGTGGAGAGAGGGAAGCACTGAGCTTCCTGTCATCAAGCAGCTGATATAGATTGGCATGAAGCCCCAGGAAATGTAATGAAAGTGCAGGTTAAAGGAGCTGAACTGTGAGGGAGAGATCATAAAGCAGGTGTGCTCGCA
Source organism: Phyllomedusa bahiana (assembly GCA_025379985.1). Classification (NCBI taxonomy): domain Eukaryota; kingdom Metazoa; phylum Chordata; class Amphibia; order Anura; family Hylidae; genus Phyllomedusa; species Phyllomedusa bahiana. The sequence goes on along the minus strand of JAODAL010080709.1, from coordinate 5,265 downwards.
CTGGAGGCCCCCTTTAAGTCTTGGTTCTCGCCATCTTTCAGTCTCTCCTGCCGCTGCTCTTATGATCTATATATGATTTGTACTGTAATGAGTACATGGGTGCGGCGGGCCCTGTACTGACGTCCGGGGGCTCTCGGGGGTCACTCTTCATTCTCAGATCACATTGGGGTCAGTGCCGGATTTCTGCTGCTCCCTGCGCTCGGCCGTCAGTGCTGAATGTGATGGATCCTGAAAGCAACGTCTTCTGTTATTAATAAATGAGCCCAGATTGATGTAATTAGCTGTGTAATCAGGGGAGGCCGCGAGGAATTAGGTCAAGATCGCCTGCTTGAGACTGTAATGTGCAATATAATTCATGTTGACCATTCTCTGATTGCTGCGACCTCTCATCAGCGCAGCGAGGAGCACAGGGTGGCGGTAGAATTTATATCACACAGGGCCTGACAACCACAGAGCGATGCATGGAGATAGCACGGCGGCGAGATAGAGGCTGCCAGCAACCTAGTATAGAGACAGAGGAGATAGCTATGAGCGAGCTAGCTAGAGATAGCGATAGATAGCTATAGAGAGAGAGAGAGATATGAGAGAGAGATATGAGAGACAGAGGCAGAGAGAGGTGAGAGATTGAGAGAGAGAAATAGATATGAGAGAGAGAGGAGAGAGAGACGATAAGAGAAGAGAGAGACAGAGAGAGAGAGAGAGAGAGATATGAGAGAGAAAGATATGAGAGAGAGATATGAGAGAGAGAGAGATATTGAGAGAGAGAGAGAGAGAGAGATATGAGAGAGAGATATGAGAGAGAAAGATATGAGAGAGAGAGATATGAGAGAGAGATATGAGAGAGAGAGATATGAGAGAGAGATATGAGAGAGATATGAGAGAGATAGCTAGAGATAGAGATAGATAGCTATAGAGAGAGAGAGAGATATGAGAGACAGAGAGAGAGAGATATGAGAGAGAAAGATATGAGAGAGAGAGATATGAGAGAGAGATATGAGAGATATGAGAGAGAGAGAGAGAGAGAGAGAGAGATATGAGAGAGAGAGAGAGAGAGAGATATGAGAGAGAGAGAGATATGAGAGAGAGATATGAGAGAGAGATATGAGAGAGAGATATGAGAGAGAGAGATATGAGAGAGAGATATGAGAGAGAGATATGAGAGAGAGAGATATGAGAGAGAGATATGAGAGAGAGAGATATGAGAGAGATATGAGAGAGAGAGAGATATGAGAGAGATATGAGAGAGAGATATGAGAGAGAGATATGAGAGAGAGAGATATGAGAGAGAGATATGAGAGAGAGAGAGATAAGAGAGAGATATGAGAGAGAGGTATGAGAGAGAGTGAGATTGAGAGAGATATGTGAGAGAGATATTTGAGAGAGATATGAGAGAGAGTTATGAGAGAGAGAGGAGAGAGATAGTAGAGAGAGAGGAGAGATATGTGAGAGAGATATGAGAGAGATATGAGAGAGAGAGAGATATGAGAGGAGATATGAGAGAGATATGAGAGAAGAGATTTGAGACGGGCGAGAGAGATATGAGGAGAGAGATACTGAGAGAGAGAGAGATACGGAGAGAGGATGGGTGAATGTAGAGAGAGATATGTGAGTGATATGAGGAGATAGGAGAGATATGAGGAGATATGAGAGGAGATATGAGAGAGAGAGAGATATGAGAGAGAAAGATATGAGAGAGAGGTATGAGAGAGAGAGAGAGAGATATGAGAGAGAGATATGAGAGAGAGAGAGATATGAGAGAGATATGAGAGAGATATGAGAGAGAGAGAGAGATATGAGAGAGATATGAGAGACAGAGAGATATGAGAGAGAAAGATATGAGAGAAAGATATGAGAGAAAGATATGAGAGAGAGAGATATGAGAGAGAGAGTGTTTGAGAAGAGAGATATGAGAGAGAGACATGAGGAGAGATATGAGAGAGATATGAGAGAGAGGAGAGATAAGTGAGAGGGAGATATGAGAGAGATATGAGAGAGCGATAATTGACGAGAGAAGATATGAGGAGAGATATGAGAGAGAGAGATGTGAGAGATATGAGAGAGAGAGGAGCTATGAGAAGAGGATATGAGAGAGAGATATGAGAGGAGAGAATATGGAGAGAAAAGAGTTATGAGAGAGATATGAGAGAGATAATGAGAGAGAGAGAGAATGAGAGAGATAATGATGAGGAGATATGAGAGAGAGGGGGAGATATGAGAGAGATATTGAGAAGAGATATGAGAGGATATGAGAGAGAGAGAGAGATATGAGAGAGTTTGAGAGCACGAGAGATATGAGAGAGATATGAGAGAGAGATATGAGAGAGATATGAGAGAGAGATATGAGAGAGATATGAGAGATATGAGAGATATGAGAGAGATATGAGAGAGAGAGATATGAGAGAGATATGAGAGAGAGATATGAGAGAGAGATATGAGAGAGAGATATGAGAGAGATATGAGAGAGAGATATGAGAGAGAGATATGAGAGAGAAAGATATGAGAGAGAGAGAGAGAGATATGAGAGAGAGAGATATGAGAGAGAGAGAGGTATGAGAGAGATATGAGAGAGAGATATGAGAGAGATATGAGAGAGATATGAGAGAGAGAGAGATATGAGAGAGAGATATGAGAGAGAGATATGAGAGAGAGAGAGATATGAGAGAGAGATATGAGAGAGAGATATGAGAGAGAGAGAGAGATATGAGAGAGAAAGATATGAGAGAGAGGTATGAGAGAGAGAGAGAGATATGAGAGAGAGATATGAGAGAGAGAGAGATATGAGAGAGAGATATGAGAGAGATATGAGAGAGAGAGAGAGAGATATGAGAGAGATATGAGAGACAGAGAGATATGAGAGAGAAAGATATGAGAGAAAGATATGAGAGAGAGATATGAGAGAGAGATATGAGAGAGAGAGAGATATGAGAGAGAGATATGAGAGAGAGATATGAGAGAGAGATATGAGAGAGATATGAGAGAGATATGAGAGAGAGAGAGATATGAGAGAGATATGAGAGAGATATGAGAGAGAGATATGAGAGAGAGATATGAGAGAGATATGAGAGAGAGATATGAGAGAGATATGAGAGAGAGAGAGATATGAGAGAGATATGAGAGAGATATGAGAGAGAGATATGAGAGAGAGATATGAGAGAGATATGAGAGAGATATGAGAGAGAGAGAGATATGAGAGAGATATGAGAGAGATATGAGAGAGAGATTGAGAAGAAGAGATTTGAGAGAGGTATGAAGTAGAGAGAGAGATATGAGTGAGAGATATGAGAGAGAGATCTGAGACGTGAAGATATGGAGAGGAGATATGGAGAGAGATATGAGAGAGAGATGAGAGAGAGAGATATGAGAGAGAGATATGAGAGAGATATGAGAGAGAGATATGAGAGAGATATGAGAGACAGAGAGAGGTATGAGAGAGAGATATGAGAGAGAGAGATATGAGAGAGAGAGAGATATGAGAGAGAGATATGAGAGAGAGAGAGAGAGATATGAGAGAGAGAGATATGACAGAGAGGTATGAGAGAGATATGAGAGAGAGAGAGACATATGAGAGAGAGAGATATGAGAGAGAGATATGAGAGAGAGAGAGAGACATATGAGAGAGAGAGATATGAGAGAGAGATATGAGAGAAAGATATGAGAGAGATATGAGAGAGAGAGATATGAGAGAGATATGAGAGAGAGAGAGATATGAGAGAGAGATATGAGAGAGATTATGAGGAGAGAAGAGAGGTTATGAGATAGAGATATGATGAGAGGAGAGAGAGATATGAGAGAGATATGAAAAGAGAAAAGAGAGAGAGTTTGGGAGAGAGAATAGAGAGAAAAAAAGAGGGGGGGAAGAAAGAGGAGATAAGAAGAAGAAAGAGGGGAGATTGGAAGAATAGAGAGAGAATGAGGAGAAAAGGAGAGAGAGGAGGAAGAAGAAGGAGGGGGGGATATGGGGGAGAGATATGGGGAAAGAGAGAGAAAAAAAGGGAGAGGAGATTGGAGGAATAAAAGGGGAAAAAAGGGGGGGAAAAAGGAGAAAGAAAGAAGGGGGGGAAGAAGAGAAAATTTGAGAGAAGAGAGGGGACGAGAGAAGAGAGAGGGGGGAGGAGAGAAGAGAGGGGACAAGAGGAAGAAGAGAGGAAGGGGGAAGGAGAAGAGAGATAGGGAGAGAAGAGAGAGAGATATATGAGAGAGAGAGAAAAGAGAGAATATGAAGAGAAAAAATTGAGAGAGAGGGGGAAGAGAGAGAAGAGAGGGGGAACGAGAGAGAAAGAAGAGAGAAAAATGAGGAGAAGAGGAGAAAAGAGGGAGAGAGAGAGGATTGGAGGGAGAGGAGAGAGAGAGGAAGGGAGAGAAGGGGGAAGGAGAATGAGGGGAAGGGGGGGAATGAGAGAAAATAAGAGAAAAAGAGAGAAATGAGAGAAGAGAGAGGTGGAGGGGGAGAGAAAAAAAGAGAGAGAGAGAAAAAAAGAAAAAAAGAGAGAGGATGGGGGGGAGAGAAGAGAGAAGAGAGAGGTTTGGGAAGAAGAAAGAAAGAGAGGGAAAATTGGGGAGAAAAAAAGAGATAGAGAGAATATGAGAGTGAAAAAGGGAGAGATTAAAGGGGGGGAAAAGAGAGAGAGAGGAAAAAAGAAGAGAGAATGAGAGAGAGTAAGAGAGAGAAGGGAAAGAGAGGAAGAGAGAGAAAAGAAGGAAAAGGAGAAATGAGAGAGAGAAAGAATGGGGGGGATAAGAGAGAGATGAAAAAAGAGAGAGAGAATGGGAGAAAGAGAAAGGAGAGATGGGGAGAGGAAAGAGAGAGAATGGGGGGAGAAAGAAGAGAGAGAGAGAGAGAAAGATTGGGAAAGATAGAGAGAAAAGAAGAGGGAATGGGGGAAGAATTAAGAAGATAGAGGGGGGAAAATGGGGAAGAGAGAGAGAGAGAGGAAAGAGAGAGAGAGAAAGGGGGAGGGAAAGAGAGAGAGAAAGGGAGAAGGAGGAAAGGGGAGAGAGGAAGAGAGAAATGGGGAGAAAAAAAGAAGAGAAAAAATTTTGGGGGAGAGAAAAAGAGAGAGGTAGAAAGAAAGAGAGAAAAAGAGAGAGAAAATGGGGAGGGGAGAAGAGAGGGAAAATTAAAAGAGAGGAAGAGAGAGAAGAAGAGAGATTGGGGGAGAAAGAAGAATATGAGGAAGAAAAAGAAGAGGGGGGAATGGGGGAAAAGAGAAGAATGAGGAGAGAAAGAGAAGAAAGAGGAGAAAGGGGAGGGGGGGGGGGGGGGGG
>JAODAL010080708.1:0-12150 GCA_025379985.1 Phyllomedusa bahiana | reverse complement strand
CCCTTTTGGATTCCACTTTTGTGAGTATTTATGACAAAAAACAGGCGAGTCAGTTATCCCATTGTGTTCTATGGACCAACAAATATTGGCCAGATCTGAGCAAAAGGCTTCTTTTACTATTTGAATGCTATTCAGATCCCCCCACCCCCCTACACAGTTGGTATCGCCCAGAGAAGAATAAATCTCACCCGTTTTTATTTCTCCTTGATGAAATGAAAGTAAAACCTTTTGTCCTTGTAACACTGAGAGAAATTCTGATTTGCCTAGAACATGTTTTAAAACAAACCTTACTTCATCTGCTGTCAGTTTGTGTCTCTCCCCCCTCCTCATACGGTAGGTGCGTGGTTTTGATTGATCATCTTTAAAGAGTACCTCTGACATCTGTATGTGTTTTGGCAAATAATTGTGTTCCTTGTGCACAATGTTTCTTGTTTGTGTTGTGCTGTTCCTTCTAGAAATGTACTGAATCGGTTAGTTAAGTGTTATAATTAATTTTTTTGGAAATGGGTGTTGGTGTCCTTGCGCACACTATCGGCACTGATTTGACAATGCCAGATTGTGCAGTGACCTCTCCCCCATCTAATTGGCAACACCCATCTGACAGATTCAGTAATAAACTTCTAGAAATAACAGAGAAAACACAACAAAGTTATTTCCCAAGGAACACAAATACTAAAGCAGACATACCAGAAACAGCTAGAGGTCCTCTAAGTAGTCTTCTGCCTTTGCAACAAAATCAAGATTTTGATATAGCCCTAGAACTAGCAGATTTGATTTATCTTAAGTCGTTGGTTTGGTTTTTTATCATGTTCAAGTGTGAAGCGTGATCTAAAAGTTTTTTTAAAAAATATATTTATTGCGTTTTCCAGGAAAAAAATTTTCTGGTAGACCTATGTGTACACTGTTGACCAACAAACGTTACGAGCTGCTATATAACTGTGGTATCCAGCTTCTGCACATTGGAAGACCGCTGGCAGCCTTTGAATGTCTGATAGAAGCTGTTCAAGTGTATCACTCAAACCCTCGACTCTGGCTAAGGTTAGCAGAGTGCTGCATAGCTGCCAACAAAGGGGTAAGTACACAGCTCATTTCCATTAGATCCAATACATTTTCTCATACGCGTCTTATTTATTCACAATACCTTTTTGTTTTGGGATTTTGCAAGACCTTTAGGCCATGTTCACACGGCTTATTTGGGCACGTATTTCAGCCCGTAAATCGCGGCGTACTGCGCTTATTACTGGCTGAAATAGTCATTACGGTAATCCACAGTTCTCATAGTGAACTATGGATTAAGTCTCCTCTCCCTGCTCGACGAATCCGCAGTGGGGGGAGATCAGTGACATGATTAGTCTATGGGCCGGTGAGGTGCCGTAATTACGCCCCGCAATTAAGCCGGGAGAACATGGCCTTACAGTGGCGAAGCTCTTAAGCATGTAGTTTAGGATATTTTTTTCCTCCTGGATTTCTAAGCCTCTAAACACAGAGAATGTCCTCCTTTAGCCCCCTTCTTTAAACATAAATTGAGTCCGCTTTAGTTTGCACTGTTCGACTGTGCCATTACCTCCTGTCCGTAAATGAACCTTATTCTCTTTACAAGGTTAGGAGGGCAATCTTACCTCCCCCTCTCCCCCCCCCCCCCCTCCCACCCTCACCCCCCCTTTCTTTTTGTCTAAAATTTCCAGGACCTGTGACAAGAGGTATTTCATGGTGAACTTGGTCTCCTAAGGATTATGTATGAAAACAAAAGCCGCAATGTCTACTTAGATGTTGCCTCCCTAAATTCCTTTAGCATGTGCCTTTATAGGGATCTCTAGAAATTATATGAATATTTCTATGAATTTAGTCATGAGATTGTTCTGTTGCCCCCAATGGATTAAAGACAAAAACCCTTTGCCTGTCAGGTTGAGTTTAAGGATACAATGGAATCCTTTTCCTTCTCCTTTTCTTCCTTTCAAAGATTCTGTTTTTTTGGGGGTTTTTTTAAGAATATATTCTTATTTCCTTCCTTATTTACAACCAGCAGGGGAAGCTCCTCTCAGTTTTATTCAGTTCCCGATCTGTTAATCCCAACAAAAAGCTTGAAGAATGTTTTAAAAGTTTAAAACGCTAGTTTGAGGTTAACCTGATTTTATTAAACTTTGTTGTGTAGAAAGTGCAATGATTCAATTCTGTGTTAAAAGTCTTTTTTTCCTTTTTTAACACATATTTTTCCGCGTTTGGCCTTCAAGACTGAGGGCACACAGATTTATTAATACTTAGACACTGTAAACTTAGGAAGGAGTGTCTAAGAGTGTAATTTATTACCCTTTTTATTACATCTGGCACTTCTCCTTTTTTTTTGAAAAAAAAAAAAACAGTTTTTAGTAATAAAATTATGTAAACAAGTGGTGCATACGGTGTACAGAAGCTAAGAAAATTAATTTTCATATAACGGGAGAACTTGGGGGGGGGTTCCACACCCCAGAACATAATTTCAAATTTTAAAAATACAACCACTAGCTTAAGCAATGAGACATAACCCCTTTGACAAAATTAATTTGGGGTTGTAAAAAAGAGTAAAAAAATAACCACTAACGGTAACCTTACAAAAATCCAAGAGCAAAAAAAAAGTCTAAAAAGAGGACAAAACAAACAAAAAAAAAAAAAAAAAGGGGGGGGGGGGGACGGAGGGGGGGGATCCACAACCCCCAAAAATTGGTACATTTTAAGACCAACTCTACATTTTTAGTTGGCTAAGTTTAGACCTATTGCATCAAAATGTTGCTGCCTTTTTTTTTGGGGGCCTTTCACCAAGCCCTTTTACAAAGCGCTTTCCCTTTTTGTGGAAAAAAACCCCTTTGACAATTTTGAAACCATCGTACCCATTTGACAAACAAACGTGTATAAAGCGATCCCCCAGTTTTTTAGAACAAATGGGGCTGAATTTTTGCCCCGTTGCCCTAGCAAATGCCCCCCTATAGTTTAAAGTTTAAAATTTGGAAAAAACCCCCTCAAAAAAATAGCTGTGCGTATTTTTACAAAGCACCCTAGTTCACTCCTGTGGACAGCAACTGTCAAATTATAGCTAAAATGGTAAAACCTCACCATAGTCATTCTATGCCTAGCCTTAAAGGGAATGCATCGTCATCAAAAAATGACTTACTGTTGAAGTATGTTTGTAAAGCACTTTTTTTTTTTTTTTTTACTTTTTAATTTTTCATATCACTTTAAATTTTTTTTTTTTAACATTTTAAGTCCTGCAGTTTTCATTTTGGCCACTAGGCCTAATAGTCTGGCACCTCCTGTTCTATAGAGAGATTTTCGGTAATCTGCTGATGTTCAGTACAAGCAGGGTCACAATGAAGGGTGACACCAATGTGTATAGATAAAACAGGATCAACCATTCACATTAGGAAATAGTCACAGAGCATGTCTAGAAAACTATCAGTCAATGGGTCTGCTGCTGTTCAGAAACTTCTTGTTCATGAATCTTCTGTAAAAGCTTCTCTCTAAGGACAGCTGTCAAAAGTGTAATACAGGCAAGTAATTTATCCCACAATCATACATGACAACCGAATTGAGAAATCTGCAATCAGAAATAGGTTGTTGTGCTCGTTAGATATTTTCATATAAAAGGAGACGTAATCACGTCTTTTGTTTCGCATAGTTGAAGGTACCACTGTAATCGACGAAGCAATAAGCGACAGCCAAAGCGTCAAATGTCCAAGATATTGCAATCTCCCCGATGGAACTCTCTAGTGACGTGTCATGTTGCTAGTATCTGTTTAGTCTATTATGTAGTGTATTTATGTTCTGCAACGTGCTGTCGCTTGGTTCCGAGCAGTACTTATGGTGAACATACACCACAACTGTTGCTGTATTGTATTTATTTTGTATGTTGTTTTTAATATATTATCTGACAAATCCACCAACTGAAGATTGAAGTGGACAGAAACCTGGATTAGTACAAGGTTCCTGGCTTATGTGAGCATCTAGTGAGAATCTCTGGGGAAGTGTTTGCACTATTACAGGTGTGTTTTACACTGTTTTATACTACAGGCAGTCCCCGACTTACATCGTTCCGACTTGCATACGTCCCCTAGTTACAAACGGAGACTTATGGGGTGTGGCTGACATTCACACTGAGTCCGCCCCATGATAGACCAAGTGCTAGCATGCCACAGTTGCACATGACATAGAGAAAGTTAGATGAAATCATTTTTTTTAAAAAAAAAAAAAAAAAAAAAGGCACAGACAGCAAAACAAATGTGAAAACTGTTCCCTGTACTATCCAAAACTAAAAAATGTTTTTCTGTTGGAATTAGTTAATAAATATACATGTTCCGACTTACATACAAATTCAGCTTAAGAACAAACCTGCAGTCCCTATCCCGTTTGTAACCCGGGGACTGCCTGTATTTGCATGGGGATTGCATATTTTGGAATTTGATTATTTGGGGACTGCTTGTGATTAAGTTGCTACCTTATACAGCAAACAGAGTGTGATCGTCTTTCATACATATACACTTTTTTTTATCTCTATTAGAGGATTGCAGCAGGAGATTTCCTCTGACGATCTTTGTGACTTGTTTCCCTAAAACCCCGGGGCGCTTGTATCTAAAGTGTAGTTAAAAAAAAAAAAGGCAAGAAGAAAAGAAAGGGACAATCTTGTTTTAATTGGAACAAGAAATGGCAAAATTTCCTTTTAAAGCAGGGGACAATTTGGGTTTAGAATCACAGTAGTGATTTTTTCTACCCAAAGCCACACAATCTTTTCCCTGGGTGAACAAAAGCCTTCCTACAGCTCTGACAAAGTAAACATTGGCCAAAAAAATTTTTTCGAAAAGGTTTAAGAAGACATGCAGACAACATAGGATCCTGAAATTTCACTTTGAACAGGTTACAAACTTTTCTTGCTTCTGGACCCTTTGGGCCCTTGCAATTTGTGCACAACAAAAGAAATGGTTTAATAATTTAATTTGCCTCATTCCCTGAATGAATATTCACAGCCCCAGGTAGAAAAAACCAAACCTGACGATCAATTTTTGGGCGAAAATTTCACACATAAAATTTTCTGCCCTTTTATCATCTTAAATATGTAACGGTGGTAGTTTCCCAAGGGGGTTTTTAAAAAAAAAAAAAAAAAAAATTTTATATATATTTTTTTTTTATATTTATTTATATATAGCACTATTGCATGTTTTTAGTTTTTTTTTTTTTTTTTTTAGACTGCATTCAGGCATCTTTTTAGCTGCAGTTTTTGAAGCCAAAAATGGATTTAAAGCAATGGGGTCTCAGTCTTTAACCCCTTCCTGACATTTAACGCAAGTTTACGTCATATTCCGCAAATTCCCATAAATTTGCGGCAAGGCAATTGTGCTGCTTTAAAAAAACCCGCAGAATTTGCTGGGGAAGGGGCGTCGCACATTTGGATGGGGCATTAATGCCGGGAGGAGTTTACTCTAATCCCAGTTGCTTAACTCCTTAACGTGCGCCAATTGTGAACATACATTTAAGGGGTTTTGCCCGAAGGGGGGCCCGCATATTTTATTGGGGTCAATACAAAGCAATACAAAATTATGTATGTATTTTTTTAAAAAACAAGTATCATGAAAAAAACCTTTTGAGGCCCAGCTGGGAAAAAAAAAATACAAAAGGTAAAAAAACACACAAAGTAAAACACACCCGTTTTCCATTACAAATGCCTATAAAATAAATAAATAAATAACATTTGGTATCCCGGTATCGTAACAATATTTAATTTAAAAGCTTAGAACACTGTAAAAAAAAAAAATGGCAATTTTTGTCCGTCTAGCTACACATGAAATGGAATAAAAAGAGATCCAAGAGTCATACAAACCCCAAAGTGGTATCAATGAAAGCATCAGTTCACCTTGCAAAAAAACGTACACAGCTACGTATACAGAAAAATGGAAAAAGTGTTATGCTCGCAGACTATAGTGATACATAAACATTGTTTTACACAATTAAAAAAAATACAGCAGGTGAAATATGTATTGAACACGGCACCCAATTTTTTGAAGAAAAAAAAATTTTCCAAAGGGTATTAACATGACTTTTTCACCCTGTTGGGAACAACCCCTCCCGCCCCCAGGCAAAGAAACTGAACCAAGATTTTCCCTAAGTTAATTTAGTTTAATAATGAGGGAAAGACATGGAAAAAGGGGTTAAACCCTTATAAATTTTTGTCTTTGTGCATTCACACGGTTTTTTTCGGGTTTTTTTTGGGTGCTTTTTTTTGCAACAAAGTATATATTAATTTTTGTCCTTCGCAAAAAAAAGCACCCAAAACCCCACCTGTGAAAACACCCTTTTAAAAAGTAAAAAATTTTCTAAATTTACAAAAAAAATTATTTCAAACCATGGGTAGTAAAACTTAATTTTTGTCCAAAAAAACATGTCTGATTTGAAAAATGGAGCTTTGTTATAGAGGTCAAAAAGGGCTGCGGCAATGTTGAAGAGTAAAGAGTATTTTTGTGAAAACCAATATCCCTGAAACTTTTTTAAAAAATTTTTTTGCCAGTGTATTTTTATTTCCGCAATCCTATGCAATTAAAAATTACTTCGAATATCTTGTCCTTTTCTAGCAGTGATAAGTAAAGTGATAAAACTCCTGAATGGCAGGGAAAACTAATCTTTCTTTACTGCAGCTGTTGCTTATCTCTATGTGGTCTCATTGCAAATAGTTGTTGGTGACAGAATTAACGCACTATTGTTCTCTGGACAGGAATAGATAAGATTAGACTGGTCCGACAGGGCAATACATGACTGGCTAATGGTTTTCTATGCTGGGGAGGTTTCCAGCTTTCTTCACACTAATCAGGTCTTGCTGATAACATTTGCGCCTCTGACCATAGTTTGCCTGGAAGAACAACAGTCCAGGAATCCTCACTGCTGTGCTACCAAAGCTCACAGAGAGAAGTCGGCAAGACCAGCCAAGAAGTCATGTACATAAGAGAACTTTAAAAGATTATATACAAAATAACATCCATCCAATGTGTGTATGTGTTCCATATATTAGTCACCTATTGCTTGTTAATGTGTAAAGGAAATTGTTGCTGGTAGTGTCCCTTTTAAGCACTTAATATAATGGTCATTAAAAGCCTATTACACACTGCTGGAGGTGAGAAGTTTTAGGGTATGTTCACACAGCATATTGCGGTGTGTACTGTATGCGCCGCGATACGCCGGGTGTTACAGAAGTACGCACTGGCCAGGGGGGCGTACAATATGCGCGTTTTGTACGCTGGGGGAGACAGACATAATTCATAGCTCTCTGAGAGCTATGAATTACTGTAATTGCGGGGCGAATTGCAGCGCAAATACGTGGCAAAATGCGCCCTGCAATTACAATGTGTGAACATACCCTTAAAAACATTTAGTATTTTATCATTATCCTTTTTAAGGTAATTTTCTTTTACTTTCAGACGCCTGAACAGGAAACGAAAGGTCTTCCAAGCAAGAAGGGCATCGTACAATCTGTATGGCCAGGTTACCATCGGAAGATAGTCCTAGCTTCACAGTCCGTTCAGAATCTTTTGTATAAGTAAGATTTTTTTTCTTTTCTTCGTTTAATATGTAAGTGTGTGTGTGTGTTTTTGTTTTTTGTTTTTTCAGTACAAACTGAAATGGCTTTTGGTAATTGTAAAGAACAGCGCAAAAGACAACATTTTTTATTTCTTGTTTTTGCGTTACGCTTCATGACAATAAGAGGAAAGAAGTCTTCAAGTATCTGATTTGACAGTTTTTTTTTTTTTTTTCTTTTTTTTTTTCTCCTGGACAGACGCTGATGTAATTGGGGAATACAGTAGTTTGTGGTCACAGCTGCTGCCACTAGGAGGTGACACTAAGCTACAAGTGTTACTTCTTCCTGCACTGGTTTTACAGTTTTAGCTCTGTTTCTGTAAGCGGCAGACATCAGCTGCTCAGCAGATCTCTGGCATTTTTTATTTGAGTTTTATTTCTGGTGTAATTTGGGTTTTTCACCTCTTTATCGGGGAGGTCATCAGCATGGCTTGACACATTAGGCCTCGTTCACACGGCTTATTCTGGGACTGATTTCAGCCGTACTGCGCGCCGTATTTGCGCTGCAGTACGGCTGGAATCCGTCCCAGTCATTACGGTAATCCACAGTTCTCATAGAAAACTATGGATTCCGTCTCTCCTCCCCGCTCGGCGAATCCGCAGAGGGGGGAGAAAGTGACATGCACATTATTTACGGCGTATCGGCAGCCGGCGTAATTGCGGGGCGAAATCCGTTCCGCAATAAGCCGTGTGAACATTGCCTTAATCTCATCCCTTTCCCCCTTCAACACATTAATCTCATCCCCGTTGTACAGTAGTTTTGTTAAAGGGGGACGTTAGATAAAATTAAGTCTATCACAGAAAAAATCCTAACTCAATCAGCAGTCCTCTAATAAAATATTTTCTCCTTTTTTAAATGAATTTTTGTTATATATGTAAGTAAACCGATGTACATCTTAATTATTTATTTATTTTTTGTCAGTGATGGGGAATCCCCGCCTTTCCCCAGTACCAGTGGGGAGTTTGCGGCTATTTGCTTAAGAAATGCTTTGCTTTTGTTGCCTGAGGATCAGCAGGATGGCAGCAAAGAGAACGGTGCAAAGAATATCAGTCAGATGAGCAACACAGACTCCAGTGGGGAGAGCACTGAAGCATGCAGGCAAGTGGCTTAAACATTCACTAAAGTTATACTCCCAAATGGGGGACAAATTTTCCTTGGGGTTTTGCAGATTGTCAGCGAGGTCCCAACAAAACCACGGGGCTGGGGATGGGGCAACCCAAAAGTCCAGACTGTCAATTTTCCAAACCCCACCCTGAATCCACATACTGGCGCATTTTTAAGTGATAACTTTACTTTAGTAAAATGGTAATAGGCGTTTATCCCCTTTGATACAATAATCAACTGTTAGGTAAACGACACTGACAACAAAAGGGAAAAAATTGTTTGTCTTTTAAACACTTCGGGGTGGGTTAAAGAAAAAGCTGTATTTGTACCCAATCCGTCTGCACCAACATTGGAAAGGGTTAGGAATTGGGATCAGATTTTGTAAGATGTTGAATCTATCCAGACCCCTAAAGGATTCAGGCGTAAAAAAACCCAAAAGTGGTTTTCCCAAATACTAACAAAATAAAAAAAAATTAACATTCTGTTTTTTTTGGGAGCAAAAGGAAAAATTCTTTTTCGGGAAAGAATCGCAGAAAAAGCAGAGTAAATACTTGAAGTCAAACTTAGTATAAGATAGATAAGAGGAGGATATAAAATTACAGTACCCATTTTCAAAGCTGTAGTGGATGGTGAATATGGAACCTGAACATCACAAGTTCAAAACATTGTTACCATTTTGCTTGTCGGTGTAAAATATATTTATCGGATATGACTTCAGAACACAGAAAAATTGTAAATATGCAAAACACTGCAGGAACATTTGTGGAGTCTCTATTTCTCTGAACAAATTCAGTGTTGCCTCCATCAGATCCTGCATACATGAACTCACATCTGATCTCATTATTTCCAGGCTAGAGAACGGCCTCTCCACACTAACTTGGGTTGGGGACAAAGCGGTGACCACATGAACAACATCTCTAACAATGTCAGGGTATAAAGGAATTGCCTCAGCCACAGTCAGTTTTGATGAATGTTTGGGCTCTTCTACTTCTTTGAAAGCAGGTGAAAAATGTTGTTGAAATCTGTTTGCCATGGGAGCAGAATCTTCTCCCCTGGGCAGTGCTTTGCCTGCTCCATGTCATCAATTTACACTCCAATGTGATGAGGCTAAAGATATGGGAGCAGTAGCACTGGCCGGACACCATTCCTCTTGCTCTTTGCATCGAACTAACTGGACAAACTTATTATATATTTTGCAAGTCCGAGTTGGTCCATTTTATGACGACTCCTGCAAAATAGGCACCGACTCCACGACTTGACTCCACAGCCCTGAAAATCAGGACTTTTTGCAAATTTCACCTTATGAATTGTAGAGCCTGAATGCTGTGACCCCTTATGCAATTCATGAGAAAGACAAATTTATTTTTTTTGGGGTACTCGTCGTTCTTTCTCGTTGGGGTTATTGGCGGGACAGCTCCTCCCTCTATTTTTGTTGCTCCTTCCCATGTAACGTTGTTTAATTTCCTCTTTCACGATAGTATCCCGAGTTTTCTTTTTCTGTGGGCTCTCCTTCCTATTACTTTTGGCACTAACTGATTGGCCTGGTGTTGGTAGGAGGGGTATATTCTGTCTAGGGATATATTCTGCCTAGTGGAGCCAGCTTTTTAAATTTTCCATGTGTCGGCCTCATATTTGCAGGGCCTATACCCACTGTGCTGTGTCCCCCAATAAATCCAACGAGAATAGAATTTTATGGTGATGATAAAAATCCATCTTTTTCAGGATCTACAACACTTTCACCATTTTTCTAATTTGAGGTTTTTTGTTTTTTTTTCAGCAATAAAAATCATGAAGGTGATAAATTTCTTCCTGCCCCTCCTTCTTCCCCACTGAAAAGGCAAGAACTGGAAAACTTAAGGTATTGACTTCTAATGGTGTTTAATATTAACTTGTACTTTCACTATAAATATAGTTAAAACCTTTTTTTTTTTTTTTTTTTTTTTTTTTTATTAACCCTTTATCGACCGAAGATGGCTGCCATTAAGGGTCTTTCGTCTTCAGCTACGTCTTTTGATGTCACTGCAGAAAAGGGGTTTTGCTGCTCCCAGTGCAACAGCTGCGCTAGAAACAGAGCTGTAACTCACAGCCCTGTTCCTAGCGCAGTCTCTGCAAGCGCCGATAAGTGGAGGAAACCTCCGCTCCCGGGTGAAATTTTTGTTTGGTCATGAGGGGAAACAAAGGGCTTTGCCCTGTAAAATAGCAGAGGAAAGTTCCACTGTCGTCCTGAGGTCCTAAAGTAGCCCCAGGGCTCTCTGTGTAACAAACCAACGGTCAGGGCACGCTGCCTGGGTCAAACTGACACGTAAAAGTATTTCCTATTCAAGTGTAATCATTAAACGAAATGTAAAAAAAAAAAAAAATTAAAAATTATCCCCTTATGGGATTAAAAAAAAAGTTGAAGTCTAGAAAAAAAAAAAAAAAAAATAATTTTTGCATTTCATTACACATAAAAAAAACCTACTATTTGATAACCAAGCAACCCTAAATTTCCTGTGAATTTTTTTTAAAAACGTTAAGGTGAAATGTGAAAGGTGTAAAAAAAAAATTTTAAAAGAATTTTAAAAAAATTTCAATAATTTTAAAATGAAATTTAAACATTCCCCCAAAAAACTGTTGAAAACCAAAAAACTTAAAAAAAAAAAAAAAAAAAAAAAAAGTTCTGGTCATTTAATAAGTACTTTTTTAGGCTTTGGCTTTAAGGGGTTTAAAAGTGTTATAGGGACAAAAAAAGGGCAAAAAATGGGGGCCATGCCCCCCCCCCTTGATATGGGGGGGGCCAGCCCTCAGGTGGGGGGGGGTTTTTAAAAAAACCTGACCCCTTTCGAATTACTTTTTTTTTGGCTGAAAAACTGCAGATTTTTTTTTTCATAACTACAGATTTAAGAAAAAGGGACACGGTTTAAACGCTGCCCGACCTACCTTGTTTTCCCCAGCCGGGGGGGGATCACTAGTGAAGGGTTTTCTTTAAGTGTAAATTCAGCCATATTTTTTGGGATAATACAGGAAAGGGTTAACACCCCTGTAAAACTTGTTTTGCGGTCTGTGCCATTATTTGGAAGCTTTCACTTCACTTTGTTTCTCAAGAAAATAATATTTTTCCTGCACACCTTGGTCCTCTGAGTCTGTGGGGGCTCAGTGGGAGGATTTTCGTTCCTTTATCAGGCATTAATAAATTGACAGCACACTAAATCTTGAATTCATGAAATATATATACATATATTTTACAAAAAAAAAAAAAGGGTTTGATTGTTGTAGGTACTCTCCTGGTGCAGCAATAAAGTGAAATACTGCCAAAAGGTGGTATAAAACAACGTTTTGGCCACAGAGCTTTTTTCCGTCACTTTGGGGGAAGAGAATTATTGGTAATAGCTGCTTTTTCAGCATATAGCAAGCCAAACCACTAAAGGAGTGTGGGAGAGCCAAGGTACCTGGGACTAAAGTAAATGGGTTTTGGGGGG
>JAODAL010080707.1:0-12151 GCA_025379985.1 Phyllomedusa bahiana | reverse complement strand
TGTATTAGTTCTTTTGTATCCTCAAACAGCCCGGGGGGACAACTTTGTGGAAAGGGGAGGCCCTTTCTAGGAGTTTTTTTCCCCTTGTTCAATGATTTCAAAATAACATCATCTTGGATAAGAAGGTAATTTTTTGTACTAATCTAACTATCGTTTAATTTTGGTTACTAAAGGGCAAAAGTAAAAAGGGAAAGGGCCCCTTAATAATTTTTTTTGGGATCCTTTTTCCCTTTAGTAATTGGTTTCTATCTTTTTGACACTAAATCTTTGCTCTATCTATGCTCCATTTTGGGATAGTTTCTCCCCTTTTTTTTGGGCAGAATAAAGTATTTGGGAAAGATTTTTTGAGACATTTTGATGTTTTGGGTGGAACAT
This sequence comes from Phyllomedusa bahiana, assembly GCA_025379985.1. NCBI lineage: Eukaryota > Metazoa > Chordata > Amphibia > Anura > Hylidae > Phyllomedusa > Phyllomedusa bahiana. Next base: position 11,776 of record JAODAL010080707.1, on the reverse strand, counting down.
TTCGGATATAGAAAAATTCATTTTTTTAATCAATAATAATTTTTAATTTGGTTTTACTTTTTGCCATGATATTGCAATACTTTTTTAGATGTATACTTATACATTAAGAATAATGGGGTTTCCCCACTCGTTTTTTAAACAGGAAGGAAAATGCGGGGGAACATTTTTTACACCAAAAGACCACCAAAACCCCAAACACTAAGGCTATGTTCACACGGTGTATTTTGCGGGGCGAAAATTACCCCCGCAATTCCCCGGTTGCCCGGAGGCGGGGCGGGAGCGGGAGATGGCGGGGGGCGGCACTTCCCCGGGCCCATTACTTGAATTGTGCGGGTGTTTTTTGCGATAGAAATTCAATTTGTCAATTATCTCCCCGCCCGGGGCTTCGCCGGGGGGGGGGGGGGAGACATAATCCATAGTTTCTATGAGAACGTGAATTACCGTAATGAATGGGCCATTTTGGGCCCGTAATTTGGCGCATTCGGCGGAAATTACGGACCGAAATATGGCCCATTTTAAGCCGTGTGCACATGCCTTAAAAGCAATACTTGTGGGGGAGTTCACCCGTGTTAAAACGTCCTGTTCAACTTGGATGTTCGGGGAAAACGCAAAATAAATTTTATAAGCAACGTTTAAAAAAAAGAATCTATCCAAGCTGGAGCATAGAGAGAAAAGGTTTAGTGTCGACAAAGATGAAACCCAAAATTCAAAGGGAAAAGAATCCCCAAAAAAAAAATTTAAGGACCTTTTTCCCCTTTAATTTGTTACACCTTATAGAAAACCAATTAAACAGATAATTAGATTATACAAAAAAAATCTCCCCTTCTATCCAAGATGATTTTTTTCTTCAGAAATCATTGAAAAAGGGATAAAATCAACCTAAAAGAGGCGATCCCTTTTGCCACAATGTTGCCCCCGAGCGTTTGAGGATACAAAGTACAAATACATGGCTTTCAAAAAAAGGGTTTAAATTTTAGGGTAAGGTTTTCCTTGAAATGTGCCAGTACAGGGTTTTTTTAAAACTGGTTCTCGCAGACAAGGGAACCCTGTTAAAAAATTTATCTTTATCAACTGTAAAAAGAGGCGTAGTTATGTACCGTTTTAAAAAATTTGGCCTTATTTATGTGGAATACAATGACGTTGAAAAAAAAATTTATAACACCTTAACTTTAAAAAACCCGGGACATTTTAATATATTGGAGCACTAGACTTTTTGCACTGCACCAAGGGATATTTTTCATCTTTCTTTTTCTTTGGTATAGAAAAAGTAAAACTTTTCTTAGAGAGGGAAATCTAAAAAATTGCTTCTGAAACGAGAATTTTTGGGTTTTTTTAAATTTTAAAAACCGGTACCTTTGGCTTTTAATTATGGGAAAAGATCTTTTGTATATTTTAAACATTGTTGTCTTTTTGTTCTTTAAAAGACCCCTTTTTTTTTTTTTTCTTTTCTCTCTTTCTCTCCTTTTTTTTTTTTTTTGCCATATGATTGTTAGCCAATTCACTTCCTGTCATGGGTATTTAAATTTTTAGTGTACAGAAAGTTTTTGTGCCATGGTAAGGGTGCATAACCCGAAAAAAAACCCAGGCGTTTACAGACTTTTGTCATGGGGAATTTTAAACATATAAATAAAGTATAGAATTTTACAAAAGGAGCGGAGGCATTCACAATTTCATGAGAGATTAAAGGGGCCTATTCCATAGAGGGGAGTTTTAAAATGTGCTTTTTACTAAAGGAAGTGAAATTATGGTTTTAGCGAAGGAGTCCAGCCAAGGGGAGTACCGCCACCGACCGAGAAATAGATTCGCCGCCAGCTGACCAACCCCCCTCTTCTGATCCGGGCCAAAGCCCGAAAACGTGCAAGGGGGCGGCCAGGTGATATGCCTACAGTTGTAAAACCTACCCCCCCCCCCATTTTTTGGTCTGATCACCCCAAACGTAGCAAATTTTTAGGTTTCCGGGTAGACCAACAAAAAATGAAAAAAAAACCTTCAGAGGTTTTTTCCAAAATGAGGAAGGGATGGCGATCGGGACTGTTTGAATAGGTTAAAAAATTTCGGAAAAAAACCCACATTTTTTTTGTGCTTTATTCTACAAACATGAAAGGGCTTTTTTGACCAGGTGCCTAAGTCTTTTTTGTCTGATTCAGGAGAGGAAAAAAATTACTGCAAATAATTTTGAAAGGTCCAGAAATAGGTCACCCAGGTAAAAAATATCCCCCCTTTGGCCAAACAAAGGGGGAAATTCAGCTGAAGGAAAGCCCATTTGCCGAGGGGAGACCAACATTGGCGCTTTGTTTTGGGAAAAGGGTTTATCTTAAAATTAGCCAAATTCCAAAATTGCAAAATCCGCCATCAAAGCGGAAGTGAAATATGTGGGTTCGAAATATAGACCAGTAGTCATCCCAAACGTGGAACATTTTTGTTCCTGCCTCCAATGGGATCCCCCTAAGCGGGGGTTTGCCTTTAAAGGATGCCAATAGGTTCTCCCTAAACCCAAAAACGTATAGAAGCGGAGAGAGGGGGCAACCCTGCTGGTTCCATTAAAAAAAGGGAAATGGCTCAGAGAGGGATCCATTAATCTTGACGCGGGTGTTTGGGGAAGATAAAGGGGCAATTTTGAAAGAAGGACAGGGCCCAAAAACCATATGAGCCAAGTTTGATGGAGGTGGCCACGATATCCTACGAAAGCCTTTCCGCATAAAGTGAAGGGGTCTAAAAAGGGAAGTTTCGGGGGTTTTGCATGATGGATAATGTCCATTTTTTTTGATCGGTTTTCTCGTGCCCCCCCATAACAAAATCGACCTGGTCAGGGTTTTACGAGAGACCCGAGCAGGGGGTTAAGCCCGGGTTCGCTATTAATTTGGCTACTTTTGATATCAACATTTAGAAGGATATGGGCCAAAAAACTGCTGCATGATTGTGAGTTTTCCCCGGTTTGGGAATGACTGCGCGTGCCCCATAGTCGCCTGAGAGGAAAAAGGGGTTTCTAGGGGGAGGTATTAACGTCCGAAAACATGGGGGGCCCCAATTGATCCGAAAAAACCTTTAAAAAATTTAGGGTGAAGCCATCGGGCCCAGGGCTTTTACCCCTGGCGGCCCAACCCCCCCATTCCTGCTCCTGTAGGAAAAAAAGGGTCCTTTAGCTGTTGAAAAAATTTGAGGGAGGGATTTTTGCGAGGGGGAAATGAGGGGGAAAGGGATTTCCCAAAACAGGGGTTTTTGAAGAGGGGGAAAGGATTATAAAATTTTGGGAATAAAAGACAGAAAGGTTTTTAGAATGCCCGTTGCAATGGGCAATCACGTTAGCAGGGGTCTTGAAGAAGTATGGGGGATTGAAATATGCGGACGGAGAGCTTGGCCCGCATACGGCCACTTTTTTTCCCCAAATTTGTAAAATTTGCCTCGACAATTGCTGTTTTCATACTGCCCCAGGGCTTAAAAAGTTTTTTTAACCCCAAGTGTGCTCTTTATTTTCCGCAGCACCTAGGGAGAGCGTTTTTTGGCCACCTCCAATGTGGACCTTGGAAATCGCTCCCGGTGAGAGCCGCCGCCCTTCCTTTTTAAGCTTGGTCCCATGTTTAAATTAAGACCCCTCAATTTACACACTTTAAAGTTTCCCACCGGCCCCGCCGGTGTGGAAGATCTCCTATGTGGTGCTCCTGAAATTGAAAAAATAGTTCGGCGGATCTTTTCCCCGAGCAGAGCAAATTAACACAAAGATTCTTTCCCGTTTCCAGTTCCACACAGCCGTGGCAGGGGGGAACTGAAGGGAGCAGTAGCTTGGTGCGTGGCTGACCATAATATACTTCCGTTTTGGGCAGCTGACAGGGGTGAGCGGGGTTTTGTACCAATTTTAACCCAGGGATGTGGGGACCCCATGGGGGGAGGAGAAAAAAGAGATCCCTGTCAGGGGGGTGGAGTATTTTCCAAGATCACATGCTGCAACTGGAGGAAATCTTTTTACTCTTTTGATGGACAATACGACAGGGGGCGATTTCCCCAGGGAATTTGCAATGTGGTTTCCAAAGGGTGTTTTTTAAAGCCCCCCAGGTACCCACAGCCCCCCCGAACCAGTGGGATGGCACTCGATGAGGTGTTCGAAAAAGGTTTGGGCCGGGGCACGTTTGGGATATGCTTTTATTATGGAATAATCGCCCTTCCACGGAGGGACCAAGATGATGTATCGGGCCCTTGGGTCGCGGGGGCGGAGACCCCTTGGTGGGCCACAGAAGATGAGGGCTATTGCTACCCCCCGGTCTGGCTGATGAAAGTTGGAAAAAGTCCCAAAGAAGGTAGTGTCTGTTTTTGATCAGGGAGCACAGCCTCCCTTTAAAAGTGTGTTTCCCGGGAAAAAAAACGATATCCGTCCTGGCGATAAAGTGATGCAAAATTGGGGCCGTTTCCCGGGGTTGATTCAGATTTTTGGGTTTAAATGTGCGATGGTAAGCGTCGCCATGTTGTTTTTAAAGGCCCAATGCAGCAAGAAAATGCGAGGCGGGGATGTCCCGCGACACAGCCCTGGGAAAGGGAAAAGAAAAAGGAGCGGAAACAAGAGGAGGGGGAACCCACGAAGGACAAAAGACCAGACAAAAGACAAAAAGGAAAACGTATAACAACAGAAACAATAAATACTCTATTGAAAAAAAAAAAGGGGAAATAAAGAGCAGGCTACAGGGGGCCTGCAGCGTATTACACAAAAAAGGAAAAAAAAAAAAATCGGTGAACAGAAGTCCTGTATCGCTGGGATTACCAGCGCAGGAGTTCCCTAGGGGGGGAAAGGGGTTCACAAGGTGTGGGATAGGCCTCTGAAAAATGTATGGTTAACCCGGCAACTATAAAAAAAAATTTGAGAAAGGTTTAAACCTTGTTGGGGGGGAAAGAACAAAAACTAGTAATTTGGGCCCAGTCAAGGGGCGGGGGCCTATGCTGTGGGGGGCTAAGCCTATTTAAACATAACAACCTGAGTGCCTCAGCAGACCCCTCAATCCCCAACGGCAGGTAAAGGGCCGTAGTGCAGGGCTTGATAGGGAAAGTGTTCTTTTTCCCCGGGGAACCGGGTTTTTTCAGCCGCCCTCTGAGGGGGGCTTGTTGGGAAAAGAGGGGTGGCCCGGTGGAAGTTTTTTTCCGTTGACTCGGGAGGGGGGTAGCAAACAATTTTACCCATCGGAAGGAAGAGGTCTTGGGCTTGAGAGCTTATAGTATGCGGGAATGTTTTGGTGAGGGATCGTGGGGGTCTGTCCCCAGGGAATATTTGGGAAAAAATGGGTATCCCCATAAAGGGGAAAGTTCTGTCCCTTAGGTGCCGAATCGGTTTTTTCGACGATCTTTGGGCCAGGATGAGACGTGTAAGTCCTGAAGGTCTGTGGGGGCATTGTGGTGGGCTGGCTTCTCCCTTTTGGCCCCCTGTAGGGTTTCCTTCAATTGAAGTAATGGAAACCGCATTCACATCCGGGGTCGGGGGGAGCGGGTTTTTGGGGGTTTAATGCGCAATGGGCCCTATCGATCTTAATGTGTGCTGTAGTTGGGCCCGGGAAATTGTTGAAAATTTCCAAAGCATCTGTAGAGATCAGGTTCGGTATAGATTCTGGAAAACCCCCCGATGGCAGGGTTTTTTCGCCGCTCCTATTTTTACATTGTCCAAATGTTGCGTAGAGAGAAGTTTTAGCTGAAAGGGGCGACATCTTCTTTCAGGGAGGGGCTAGGGGGGCGACCGTTTGGACCCGAGATCGATCAAGGTCCTCAACTTTGGAGCTTAGGGATGTTAATCCTTACGGAAAAGTGCAAATTCTGCTTTCATTCCTCCACCCCTTGTTTCGTAGGGAGGTAATGTCGCCCCCATTTATTCATCATCAAGCCTTAGATCCCCTTTTAAAAGGGGGTCTATTCCTTTGAGACACTGCAGCCCCAGACAAAGGAAAAGGGGCAAGGTTTTTCTAGGTTGACGGGAAAATGCAAATTTTCCGGGGGTTATGTCAAAAACCCGCGCTACTTGTGGACAAACTGACGCGGACATCTAGAATGCGTAGCTTCCATAAGATGGTGGACGCTGCTTTAGGGCTTTGCCTAATGTAGACTTGTATGGTTAGGAGAGAGGCAGCCTGGTGATTTGTTGGAGGTCGCCCATGTGAGCCTGTCGCCAGGTGGGAGTGGGCGGAGGGTCAGAAAGACCGGAGAGGTAAACACACGGGGGTCAGCATTAGGGGTTGTGGGCCGATGGGGGGTCACGGGCCTTTATTAGGATATGGCTGTGGCGGGTTTAGTGGGCTTCCGCCTGGGAAACCCCCAGAGATAGGATCAGGGCTGTATTGCCAGTGTGTTTTCAAAAACAGGAGAGTTCCTGGGGTCATGCCCCTCTGAGGGAGCCCCAAGCTAAATGTCCCCCCGGTTATTAGAGAGGGGAGCAGCACAGTCTGAGGTTTGGGTTGTTTATGTCGCCCCCAGCCCCCTTAAAATGTATGAGCAGGGATACCGGAGGGGGGGACGGAGCAGAAAAAAACTGCCGGCACTTAACTGTGGGGTGATGTCCCTTTCGTGGAGTGCGGGTTAAGCGGAGGGCTGGATCACTCCGGAAGATGTCTCGCTGGGCCCAGGTCCCCCAATGTCGGGCGCACTTGCGCCATGGGCCGGCCGCTCTGCGGCGGAAGCCCCCTCAGGGGCGCCGATGCAGGAGTTGGTCCCGGGTTTCCGCTGGGGCGCCCCAGGGACAGGTAGGTGTAGTGGGGTTTAAAAGGGCCCTGGCGTCGTTCTTCTGTCGGCCTGGGTGCTGAACCCCCGGCCATCTTTGGGTTGTTCCCGGCCCCCTGGATTTGTAACACCAGCGGTCTTGGAGGGGGAAAAAAATGTTTTTTTTCTCCTGGGTGGCCCCTGACTTCTGCCCCCCATGGGCCTTCAGCTTTTTCGCCGTTTTTCCCTGTTGAAAGGGTTTAAATAGCCGGAATGGGGGGGATGAGGCAAGAGGAACCCCCTGAAACCGAATTCCACCCCCCATAGTAGGGCCCCGCCCCCCCAAATAGATTTTTTTTTTTTGGGACCAGCCATTCTGTGGCTCTAGGGGTTGTATGTTGATGACCCCCCTCTAAGAAACTAAACCCCTTAAGTATTTAAAAAAGCATTTAGGAAGTTTGTTACCCCTTTAGGTATTTCAAGAAATTAAAGTAAAGTGGGGGGTTTCAATTTCAAAATTTAAATTTTTGCAGATTTTTAAATTTTTTTTCCCCTTATTACTGGAAATGGTAGATTAACCCGGTAAAGCAATCAACATCAATCCCCGATTTTGCCGTTTTTGAGATATCCAAAAAGCCTCAGAGTGGAGGGGAACCCCCGGACTCTGGGGTCTCATTTTCTTTATGATTTTATTTAGGGGCCCCTTCCAGGTTTGCAGACACCATAAGGTTTAAAAGTAATAAAAAACCCTAAAAAGACCCCTTTTATTGGAAACTACACCCCTTAAGGAATATATCAAGGGGTGCAGTGAGTATATCGACCCCACAGGTGTTTAAAAAATTTTTTTAGTGTTAGGCTCTGAAAATATAAAAAAATGTTTTTCTCCAACAATCTGCAATTATAGCTGAAAATGTCAGGGCGTACAAGGGAGAGAGCACTTTTTGGCTTTTGAACACAGTTTTTTGTGGTTCCATGTCGCATTTGCAAAGCCCCAAATGTACCAGAACAGGTGAAGCCTTCCAGAAGTCGCCCCATTTTGGATTCAACACCCCTCAGGGATCTCATCTAGAGGTGTATTGTGCATTTTGGGTATACAGGTGTTCCATAGTTTTTTTAGTATTGCGCCATGAAAATAGGGGGAAAAAATCGCAGTTCCGCCATTGTTATTTGGGCTTCATTTTTACAGTGTTCGCCGTACGTGATAAATGACAGGATAACTTTACTATGTGGGTCGATACAATTGCAATCATATCAATTTTATACAGTTTTTTATATTTATTAATTTTACACAATAGACATGTGTTTATAAAAAATTGCATTTTTATGTTGTCATAGTCTGACATAACTTTTCTATTTTTCTGTATACAGAGCTGATTATGGGCTTGTTTTTTGCGGGATGAGTTGATGATTTTATTGGTACCATTATGAGGTGCACTTTTTACTAAGGTTTTTGTGAGGTGTTTTGAACAAAATACAACAATCCTGGGATTTTTTATTTTTACAGGGTGCCCGTGCGGGGATAAATGACAAGCTAGCTTTACCCCGCAGGCATACCTATTACCCGCGATACCCAATTTGTACATAATAAAAACACTCAAAAAGGAAAACACGTTTTTGCATTGCCATATTTTTTATTTTTTGTGTACGGAGATATGTAAGGGTTTTTTGTGTGATGATTTGACGTTTCTATTGGTATTATTTTTGAGTGGACAAGGCTTTTTGATCACTTTTAAATCCTTTTTTTTGAAGGCAGGGTGAAGAAAATACTGCAATCCTAGTAGTGTTTTTTATTTTTAACAGCGCTTACCCTGCAGTATCTGTGACAAGTGAGTTTTAATCCCTGGGCCGAGATGATTATGGCGATACCCAATTTATATAGTTTTGTATGTGGAAGCACTTTTTTTTTTTTTTAAGTGTTTTTATTGTGTAAAACAATATTTATGCATTGCTATCTTCTAATAGCTATAAAGTTTTTATTTTTCTGTATACAGAGCTGTGTAAGGACTTTTTTTTTTAAATTGGCACCACTTTGGCATTTATATGATTTTGTGACTGTTATTTATTTATTTTTTTACGGCATTAACCATGCGGGTTAATTAAAATGAGATATTTATAGGGTAGGTCATTACGCACGCGCCGATACCAAATATGGGTACTTAATTTTTTTTATCTTTTGTGGGGCGATTGGCATTTGTAAAGGGGAGAAGGGCAGGGGCGTGTTTTTATTTTATTTTTCGTTTTTGTGTTTTATGTTTTTTAACTTTTCCCCCTTTTTTCACTTTTCCCCATAGGGGATTTGTATCATCGATTTTAAAATCGCTTTTAAACAAAGGAGACCTGCACACAGAAATTACTGATGTGTACTGGTCTCCATGGTGACTGTCAATCACCATGCCCACAATGCATTGCGGGCATGGTGACGTCACCTGACAGCCCGGATGCTTTCGCAAAGCATCTGGGCTGTCAGACAGGAGACCAGTGAGCGGCGCTGGTCCCATGCCGCGATCTTGCGAGCTCCACTTGTGACGTACTTGTGACGTACTTGTGACGCCATGACGTACCCATACGTCAATTTGCGGGAACCCTTACCCAACCTTGACATATTGGTATGTCAAATGTTGGTAAGGGGTTAACATAAAAAGCAATCCTTATAGTGAGACAACCCCTTTAAGTACTTTTTAGGCATTTGATTTAAGGGGCTTAATGGAGTTTTCCTGGATACTTGGAAATCCCTGCAATGGCCAGGAGTGCAGGAAAATAAAATAACCAGTATTCACCTCTCCCACTACCATTCCAGCACCAGCTGAGCTTCCGTTTTTCCTGCCAATGACCCAGCAGTGATGTCCTGTACAACACTCACATGCCCGTACAGCCAAGTATAGTGGTTCCTCAAGTTACGATGGCTTAGGGATACACAGTTCTCAACATACAGTGGTTGCTAAAACATGTTCATAAAACATCTGTATTAGGGGAGTGAAGTGATTTATAGCTTTTAAAAGCTATTTCTGATATTGTATGTAAGGACTTGCACTATCTGCATTAGTTATCTGTTTAATTTCCCCTTAATTTTCATTTTGCAATATGTTGGGTGACATTAAATACAGAAAAGGACGACCAATTGGAGATCGCCTGGTCCATAGCTATTATAAACCACCTCCTCCACAGGAAACATTGCTAGGGCATATTTCTATGTGGCTCATGCAAGCTTGCCCTTCAATTATGGTCTAAATGTGTAATGAGATTATTTTTATTACTACTTTGTTTAATTGGCTTTATTTTGGTGGGAATAGATCTATTCCAACTAGGATTGTATATTTTTGAGCCTTAGATTTTGCAATTTGTACTGTATCTCTCTGTGATGGGACTATGTATCTTTGTGGTCAAAGCAGTATTCATCTTACTTGGATACATTGTGATACAGATAATGAGTCGATAGAGCCAGAATTCTGGTGCTATTGGCAGAAAGAATTACGGCGTACATTCGTTTTTTACACTTTTGTGACTCTTCCAGCAAAAGGGGCATGGTTTCAGTATAAAACTCGTGACTTTAAGGAGAAAGGCGAGTGGCCTTGTGTGCCAACTAAGCCTTTACTAAGGTATAAAGTTACACTCTAAGGGTATGTTCACACGGCGTAATTGCAGCGCGTATAGTAAACGCCGCAATGTGCCGTGTGGTTTGGGAGTCGCGCTGATCAGCGTGTATTCCCAAAGCAGGGGGGTGATTGACATGCATTGTTCATGGCGCGGCGCGCAGAGCTATGGATTACCGTAATTGTGGCGCGCATTTCGCCGCGTATAACGCGCAAGACATGGCGAAATGCGTGCCAAAATACGCCGTGTGAACATACCCTAATAAGCGCTAGATTTATCAACACTATGATAAATGTGGACCATTTTAAGGCTATCTAGTCTAAGTTTACACTAAGTGTTAGCATTGATAAATGTAGCCTATTATTTTACACCATGACTAGATGAGATGCTTTGCTCAAGTATACTACAGAGCGCATGCCCAATATATTTCTTATACAGCACATATCCCCTTGTCGCCAAACCTGGACTGACAATCTGTCTTACCGGGCAGAATCGCGGTGGGCCTTGACACAGTGGGCCGTCTGCCCTGCCTCTAGTGTATGCTAATTCAGTTATGTATGGTTACACTTTGAAATGATTAATGATTGTGTGCTGCACTGGTTTTATTCCTCTTAGTACCAGACCACCTGGCTGGGCCTTTGGATGTGGACCCTTCAATTCTTATCTGTGTTCATGGCTGAGTAAGCCCTACCCTTTTTTAGTTTTTGTGGTATGGGGGTGGAGGGATATAGAGAGTTGGATATAAGCATTTTTAAACAAACTTATTTGAGATGAGAGATGTAGCAAGACCTGCCTAATGATAGTCTTCAATGAGGATGAGTTTCCTAAAGTCTAGGAGCTTTCTGTGTGACAATAGCGATTGTACTTTCCTGCTGGCCAGTACGCATAGAAGACATTACTGAGTACATATCTGTATATACAGACACTGATATCCCCCATACTTGTATCCATGCTCCCCTCCAGCTCAGCATAGAATACAATACTGTGAGTATCATACATCTGTAAATGCAGCCACTGAGCTCGCCTATACTTCTATTCATGCTCCCATCCTGCCCAGCAGGAAATGATGTTCACAGGTCTGATTTGGACATGGAAATAAATGCATATTCTGTGTCTGATTGCAGTCCACCTCCCATTGATTTAAATTGAAAATTTGCTTGTCAGTGCAGATAAAAATGGGGCTATTCTGTGTCAGGAAATGCAGCGAAATCTGCCAATACATTTATACAATCCATGTCTAAAATTATTATTATTTTTTTTTTTGGGGGGGGGGGGGGGGGAGACAGTATCTAATATAATTAAAATTTTGGATGTTGACTGGGATTAATGTTATTAATTGCAAGGATACCGTGTTAAAAATAATTAATAACGGGGGTACATTGTGTAATATAACATTGTATAGTATTCCTTGGTTAGAGTGTGTATTACAATTAATTTCTGGGTGTGCAGTGTATATTATGATTAAACTTCAGAGATTACACAGTAATTTAAAAATAATTTCAGGAGTGTAATTGTATATTAT
>JAODAL010080706.1:0-12151 GCA_025379985.1 Phyllomedusa bahiana | reverse complement strand
CAAAAGGTTGAAACACCCGGGTCCTGTCCACCCCAGCACTAGTGTCTATGGGGTTTGTTTGGCAATGCCCACCCCATCCACACTGGGGTTTAAAAATAGGTAAGCGCCCTGTCCTGTCCACCCCAGCGTGAGGTTATAGGGGGCCAGCTTGCCCTGTTCCCATCCAGCATTTGAGGTCTATAGGGATTTTCCCCTTTCCATTCCAGCCGGGAGGTCTTTAATTTTGGGGCGCTCTTTTTCCTGTCCTTTCCCACCCTGAGGCCCTAAGTTGAGCGCCCCCGTCCTTTTCCATCCACCCGTTTGAGGTTAAAAGGGGGGGAACCCTTTCCACCCAAAACCCCCGGAGGTCTATAGGGGGAGTGGCCCAAATTCCATCCAACGCGGGAGGTCTTAGGTGACGCTCTTTTCCTGTCCCCCCCATTTAGGTCTATAGGTAAGCACCCTGTCCTGTCCATCCAGCCCTGAGGTCTATAGGTGAGCGCCCTGTCCATCCAGCAATGAGGTCTATAGGTGAGCGCCCCTGCCCTTCCTTTGCCCCTGAGGCCCTTATAGGTGGGCGCCCTTCCCCCAGTGGGGGCAAAAAAAGGGTTAAACCAACCCGGGCCCTTTGGCCCTAAAAGGTCAAAAAAAGGTGGGGGGGCCCCCTTTCCCAAAATTCCCGGGGCCCCCTTTAAAGGTCCTTTGGAGGTTTTAAAGGGGGTGAAGCGCCCTTTCCCGGGTCCACCAAACCCCCCTGGGTTTTTTTGGTGGAAACCCTTAAGGGGCCTAGGTAGGGCCAAAACCACAAGTTTTTGGCTCAGGCACCCCCTTTTAAACCCTGGTCGGGTTTCTTCTGCAGGTCATACATACAGGGCAGTGGGGCCCAAAAAATCCCCAAAAGGGGTCTGGCTGGGGACCACCTTTACCCTGGTCTGTTCTTTGCAGGTCATACATACGGGCGGGGTTGACCCAAATACCACAAGGGGTTTCGGCACCCCCTTTTTTCCCCCGGTCTTTTTTTCTTCTGTGGGGTTTAACATACAGGGAAGTGTAAACCCAAAATTTCCCCAAAAGTCGGGCCCTTCAGGCACCACCTTTTAACCCTGGTCGGGTTTCTTCTTGCTTTTTCCATACTTTTCAGGGCATTGTAGGCCAATACCCAAAATTTTCTCTCAGGGCACCCCCTTTTACCCTGGTTTGTTCTTCTGCGGTCATATAAACAGGGCAGTGTAAGGAATCCCAACAAGTCTGGCTCGGGGCACCCCCTTTTTACCCTGGCCCGTTCTTCTGCAGGTATACAAAAGGGGGCAAAATGTAGGGGGAATACCACAATTTTTGGGCTCGGGGCACCCCCTTTAAACCCCGGTCTGTTTTTTCTGCAGGTTTACATACAGGGAAAGGTGTAAGCCAATCCCAAAAGTTTTGGCTCAGGCAACCACCTTTTTTACCCCTGTTCCCTTGGTTTTCCTTTTCTTTCCTGGGGTCATCAAAACGGGGCAGTGTAGACCCAAATACCACAAAGTCTGGTTTCGGGCACCCCCTTTTAAATTTTCCGGGCTGTTTTTTCTGAAGGTCATCAAACAAGGGCAGTGTAGACCAATACCAAAAAGTCGGGTTTCAGGAAAACCCCACCTTTACCGGTCTGTTTTTCTGCAGGGTCATAAAATACGGGGGCAGTGCGAGCCAATACCCACAAGCGGGCCCCAAGGCACCACCTTTACCCCGGGTCCCTTTTTCTTCTAGGGTATACATACGGGCCCATTGTAGACCAATACCCAAGTCTGGCCCCGGGCACCCCCTTTCCCCTGGTCTGTTTTTTCTGCAGGTTCATACATACAGGGCATGTAAGCCAATACCACAATTTCTTGGCTCAGGCACCACCTTTACCCTGGTCTGGCTGTTTTTCCCTTGCAATTTAACATTACAGGGCAGGTAAGAGAAAATCCCCCCCAAGTCTGGTCAGGCACCACCTTTCCCGGGTCGGGTTCCCTTGCAGTCAACATAAGGGGGGGTGTAGTTTTAAATACCAAAAGGGTCGGGCCCCCAGGCCCCCTTTTTTCCCCCGGGTTTGGGGTTTCTTCTGCAGGTCCATACAAACAGGGCGGGGTGTGGGGCCCAATCCACAAGTCTGGTTTCGGGGCACCCCCTTTTTTACCCGGTCGGGTTTTTTCTGCAGGTCATACATACAGGCAGTGTAGAGCCAATACCACAAGTCTGGCTCGGGCAACCCCCTTTTTCCCCCGGTCGGGTTTTTTTGGGGAAGGTTTAATACGGGCATTTTTAAGAGCCCAATACCACGTCTGGGCTCAGGCACCCCTTTTAACCCCCGGTCTGGTTTGTTCTTCGCAGGTCAAACATAAGGGCAGTGAAAGAGCCAATACCACAAGTTTTGGCTCACACCCACCTTTCCCCGGGTTTCTTTCCCTTTTTCGGGGTCTTTACATACAGGGCAGTGTAAAACCAATCCCAAAATTTTCGGGCTAAAGGCACCACCTTTCCCTTTGGTCTTTTTTCTTCTGCGGGTCTACTTTAAAAGGGGGCAGTGTAGGGCCAAATTTCCCAAACAATTCGGGCTCAGGCAAACCCTTTTTTATTTCCCGTCTTTTCTTCTGCGGGTTCATACATACAGGGAAAGTTTTTGAGCCAAACCACAAGTTTTGGACCCCTTTAGGGGCCCAAACCCAAAACCTTTAAACCCTTGGGTTTCCCGGGTTCTTTCTGCAAGTTCTACATACGGGCAGTTTTTAAAAGGCCAATACCACAAGTCTGGCTCACACCCCCCTTTTCCCCCTGTTCTTTTCCCTTTCTGCAGGTCATACTTTACAGGGCATTTGTAGGCCAAATTTACCACAATTCTGGCCAGGCACCCCCTTTTAAACCCTGGTCTGGTTTCTGCGGTTCATACATACGGGCAGTGAAAGGTTTAATTACCACAACCCGGGCTAAAGGGCCACCACCTTTACCCGGGTTTCTGTTTTTCCCTGCGGGGTCAACTTTCCCAGGGCAGTTTAGACCAATCCACAAGTCTGGCTAAAGGCCCAATCCCCCTTTTCCCCCGGTTTGGGTTTTCTGGGGTTTCAACTTTACGGGCGGGTGAAAGAGCCAATACCAAAAATTTTCGGGGGCTCAGGGCACCACCTTTACCCTTTTTCTGTTCTTCTGCGGGTCAACATCCCAGGGCGGGTGTATTTTCCAAATACAACAAGCCTGGCCAGGCACCCCCTTTCCCGGGGTTGGGCTTTTTTTCTGCGGGTTTCATAAAATAAAAGGGCATTTTGGGGGCCCAAAATACCACAAGCCTGGTTTAGGCCCCCTTTACCCTGGTCTGTTTTTGGGGGCGGGTTTCATACATACGGGGGCAGTGTAGGGCCAATCCCAAAAGTTCCAGGCTCAGCCCCCTTTACCCAGGTTTCTGTTTTTCTGCGGGTCATACATAAAGGCAGGTAGGGGGAAAAATACCACAATCTGGCTCGGGCACCCCCTTTTTACCCTGGCTGTTTTTCTGGGGTCAAAACATACGGGGGCCGGGTTAACCAATAACAATTTGGTCAGGCCCCACCTTTCCCCCTGGTCTGTTTTCTCAGGTATACTTTACAGGGCAGTGTAGAGCCAATACCAAAACCCGGCTCATGCACCCCTTTCCCCTTTGTGGGCTGTTCTTCTGCGGGTTCAATACAGGGCAGTTTGGGCAATACCCCCAAGGGTTTTGGCTAAAGGCACCCCCTTTTTTACCCGGGCCGTGTTCTTTGAGGTCATAATAAAAGGGGGCCATGTAGGCCAAAAACCCCAAGTCTGGCTCAGGCACCCCCTTTTTCCCTGGCGGGTTTTTCCCTGCAGGTTTCAAACAAACAGGGAAATGTAGACCCCAATTCCCAAAAGTTTTTGGCTCAGGCACCACCTTTACCCGGTTTCTTTTTTCTTTGCGGGTCATACATACGGGGCCCAGTTTTAGGCCAATCCCAAAAGGGTTTTGGCTGGGGCAAAAACCTTTACCCCGGGTCTGGCTGTTCTTGTAGGCCCTTACATACAGGGCAGTGTGGGGGCCCAAATAAACCCCCCAAATCGGCTCGGGGCACCCCCTTTAAAAACCCTGGCCTGTTTTTTTTCTGCGGGTCATTCCCATACAGGGGAGGGGAAGGCCAATCCACAAGTCTGGCCCCAGGCACCCCCTTTACCCGGGTTTTCTGTTTTCTGCGGGTTCAAAAATCGGGGCAGTGAAAGAGCCAATACCAAAGGGTCTGGCTCAGGCCCAAATTTTTAAACCCCGGTCTGTTTTTTTTCCTGGGCCCATACATAGGGGCAGTGTAGGCCAATACCAAAATTTCGGTTTCAGGCACCCCCCTTTTACCCTGCCGGGTGTCTTTTGCGGGTTTCATACAATACAGGGCATTTTTAGAGCCAATACCCAAAATTTCGGCTCAGGCCCCAACCTTTACCTTGGCTTTTTTTTTCGGGGTCATACATAAAAGGCAGTGTAGACTTTTTCCAAAAGTCGGGCCCAGGCCCCCATTTTTACCCTGGTCGGGTTTCTTCTGCGGGTTCATACATAAAGGGAGTTTTAAGAGTTTTTTTACCCCCAAGTCCTTTTTTCAGGCCCCACCTTTACCCGGGTTGTTCTTTGAGGTCTTTACTTTACGGGGAATTGTAAAACCCAAAAACAAAAAGCCCTGGTTTTAGGGAAACCCCCTTTTTACCCGGGTCTTTTCTTTGCGGGTTTTCATCTTACATGGCCAGTTAGACCCAATACCCAATTTGGGTTTTCGGGGCACCACCTTTTAACCCTTTTTCTTTTCCCTTTGCGGGTTCATAATACACCCAGTGTAAACCAATACCAAATTTCGGCTCAGGCCCCAAACCCTTTGTCCCCTTTGGCCCGGGTTCTTCTGCAGGTCAAAATACGGGGCAGTGTAAGCCAATTACCACAAGTCCCACCCCCCCCCCGGGGTTTTCCCAAGGCACCACCCTTTCCCCGGGTCTGTGGCCCCGGTTTCCCTTCCTTCAAGGTTTAATACTTTCCGGGGCAGTTAGAGCCAATACCACAAGTTGGCTCAGCACCCCCTTTTAACCTGGTCTGTTTTCTGAAAGGCCCATTAATACGGGGCATGTAGAGCCAATCCCAAAAGGGTCATCCAGGCACCCCCTTTTAAACCCTGGTTCGTTCTTTGCAGGTCATAAAAATACAGGGCAGGGGTAAAGCCAAAATACCACAAGTTTTGGTCGGGGCCCCCCTTTTACCCCGGGTTTTCTTCTGAAGGTATACTTACGGGCAGTGTAGAGCCAATACCACGGGTCTGGCTCAGGCACCCCCTTTTCCCTTTGGCTGGCTGATTTGTTTCTGCAGGTCTTTTACAAAAGGGGGCAGTGTAGGGCCCAATTTACCAAAAAGGGTTATGGCTCGGGCCCACCCCCTTTTAAACCCGGTTGTTTGGCCTTTTTGCGGGTTCTTACATAAAGGGCAGGGGTAGAGCCAATCCCAACAAGTCTGGTTTCAGGCACCACCTTACCCGGGTCGTTCTTTGCGGTCAAAAAAAGGACGTGTAAACCAAAACCACAAGTTTTTCGGGTTTGGGGGGGCCCACCAAATTTTACCCGGGGTCGGGTTAATTCGCGGGTTTTTACATACGGGGCATTGTAGAGCCAAAAACCACAATTTTCTGGCTAAAGGCACCCCCCTTTTACCCCGGGGCTGGCGTTCTTTGGGGGGTCAAACAAAACCCGGGGGGCCAGTGAAAGCCAATGCCACAAAGTCTGGCTCAGGCACCCCCTTTTTCCCTGGCCCTGTTCTTTCCGCGGGGTAAATACATACAGGGCAGGGGGGAAAAAAAGGGAGGGCCCAATTTTCCCCCCACAACCCCGGGGGGGGCTAAAAAAGTTTTTACCACTTTACCCTGGTCTTTTCTTTTTGCGGGGTCAAAACATAAGGGCGTGTAGAAAATCCAAACAAGTCTGGCTCGGGCACCCCCCTTTACCCTGGCCCTGGTTTTCCCTCCAGGTAAACCCCATACAGGGCAGGGGTAGAGCCAATTTACCAAGTCTGGCTAAAGGCACCATTTTTTTACCCGGAAACTGGTTTGGCCCTTTGCAGGTCAACAAAAGGGGGCCAGTGAAAGGGGCCCAATACCAAAAGTCGGCTCAGGCACCCCCTTTTTACCCTGGTTTTGGTTCTTTTGCAGGTCATACATCCCGGGCGTGTAGACCCCAATACCAAACAAGTCGGGCTAAGGACCCACCTTTACCCGGGTCTTTTTCTTGCGGGTTTATACACAGGCATTTGGAAAGACCCCAATACCACAAGTCTGGCCCCAGGGCACGCCCCTTTTAAACCCGGTCTGTTCTTTCTGCAGGGGTCATAATAAGGGCAGTGTAGACCCAAATTTCCACAACCCTGGCTCGGGGCACCCCCTTTCCCCTGGCCGGGTTTCTTCGAAAGGCATACAAAACAGGGCAGGTAGACCCAAAAACCCACCAATTCGGCTCAGGCACCACCCTTTACCCGGTTTGGCTGTTCTTCTCGCAGGCTTTACAAAAGGGGGATTAGTGTAAGCCAAATACCCAAGCCCCGGGCCGGGCCCCACCTTTCCCCCTGGTTTTTTTTCTTCTGCAGGTCAACATACAGGGCAGTGTAGGCCAATACCTCAAGTCTGGCTCAGGCACCATTTTTAAACCAGGTTCTGTTTTTCCTGCAGGCCCATACTTTACAGGGCAGTGAAAGGGGGCCCCCAAATTTCCACAATTTCGGGGCTCGGGGGCCCCCCCTTTACCCTGGTCTGTTCTTTTTCAGGTCCAAATTACAGGGCAGTGAAAGGGGCCAAATACCACAAGTCTGGCTCAGGCACCCCCTTTTACCCCTGTTTTTGGGTTCTTCTGGGGGTTTTTCCAATCCCATACCCGGGGGGAAAATTTAATTTTTTTAAGGAAAAGGCCCAATCCCAAACAAGTCTGGCCCCGGGGCACCCCCTTTTTAAACCCCCAGGTGGCTGTTTTTCTGCAGGTCAACAAAGGGCAGTGTAGAGCCAAAAACCTAAAAAGCCCGGGCTCGGCCCCAAACCTTTTTCCCCCCTTGTCTGGTTTTCCCCTTCTGCGGTATACATACAAGGGCAGTGTAAAACCAAAAACCCACAAGCCCGGGGTTTAAGGCCCACCCCCTTTTTTCCCTTTGGTTTCTTTTTTTCTACAGTCAACACATCCCGGCAGTGTAAAACCAAATTACCACAAGTTCTGGCTCGGGGAAACCACCTTTACCCGGTCTGTTCTTCTGCAGGTCTTTAACATAAGGGCAGTGAAAGACCCAAATTACCAAAGTCTGGCTCAGGCACCACCTTTCCCCCGGGCCCTTTTTGAAACTTGGGGCATTTTTCCATAAAAAATTTCCCCCCAAAATTTCCCCGGGGGGGGTTTAGGGGCCAAATTTTTACCAAACAAAAAAGGGTTCGGGTAGGAAAGCCTTCTTAAGGCACCAACCCTTAAACCCCAAAAGGTCGGGTTCCCTTTTCCCGGGCGGTTTTCCCAAAACATAAAAGGGCATGTAACCCAATCCCAACAAGTCGGCTCGGGCCCCATCTTTTTTTTTTTTTTTTTTATTTTTATTCCACAGATCCCTTAACGGGTAAAGTACAAAATATATTCAATTTTACAATACGAAATGATAAAATTTTTGAAAAACAAGTAATTACAAAAAACCCCTCTAAGTAATCCGTTATCTTTTGGGTTTTTTTCATTTTCCCCCCCTTAAAAAACCAAAGTCCCCCCCCCCCCCCCCCCCAACTTTTAACCCTTTAACCACCCATGGGTACTCCCTTAACTCTCTAGGTCGAAATCTAAACTTCCAAGTGAAACCCTTGGGTTGTTCTCGCATAAAATTACTCCGTGTATTTGAAAGGCTCCTTTAAATTTCCCTTTTAAATTTCCCTATACTAAAAGCGTTAGATTTATAAGGTTTCCAAATTTTCTTAAAAAAGGGCCCCCAAGGACTTATCCTTGTCTCTCCCCGGCTCCCAAACTTTTTCCCTATGAATAATTGTCCCTGAAAACACCGTGTTTTTCTTCCACCCCCCGGGCCGGGGGCTTAATCCATTTCCCTCAAGATGCGGGCGTTTTGCGGGCTAGAAAACATAAAGGGTGAAACCCCTCATCCGTTACCAGGACTTCTTTTGAGTCCTTTTTTTGTTAGACTCCCCTAAACTATAAAAGGGGAAACCCAGAAACTCTGGGGGGGTCTTTGGGGCCCTTTAAATGCCCTTTATGTTTCTAAACACACCTTTTACAAAATTTCCACCATGCGTTTGTTTTTCCGGGACACCAACCAGGACATTGAAGAAAGATCCGCCTTGTCGCCCAAACATTTTGGAAATCCCCGTCGATTTTCCTAAAATTTTTAGTTTATAAGAGATATTAAAAGAAATAACAGCCCGGGTTGAGGTTTCCCAAAATAGGACCCCCCTCCATTGCACTTTTGGTTGTGGCCCCCCCTCACCATCTCCATACCCCTAAAAATTTTCCCCAGTGTAGATCTACATCCTGTAATTGGGGACCCCCAAGGGTTTTGTACATGGACTGCCCGCCCCTCTGTACCCAAACCCTTTAAGAAAGATACTATATATCCGTGACACTGGGGCCCCCTAGACCCCTCAATTTTGCAAAAACCCCCTTAAAATCAATCCGTTTTTTTTTGGGGTTGCTCAGTTTGGGCTACTGTGCTCTACAAAAAGTTTTTAAAAATTGTGCATATTGGAAAGTTTTTGGGTGCCCTTTTAACCCAAAGGTTTCTCGTCCCCCCTGACCCCATGTCATCATAGTCCCTTTTCCTCTGGTGTATGGAAAACCCCAAAAAGGGGTAATACCTTTTTTTTCCATTTCGGGAAACCCAGGGGCTTTTTTCCCCATATTTTGGGTCGACAAGAGGGATTTTCCCCAAAAACGGAAAGAAAGGCGAAATCCTCTTTGGGCCTCCCCAAAAAT
Organism: Phyllomedusa bahiana; assembly: GCA_025379985.1. NCBI lineage: Eukaryota > Metazoa > Chordata > Amphibia > Anura > Hylidae > Phyllomedusa > Phyllomedusa bahiana. Next base: position 3,214 of record JAODAL010080706.1, on the reverse strand, counting down.
GTTTCGGACAGGGTCTCCTTGTCGTCAAAAGTATCTTTTAAAAGGCCCAAACCCTCGTTTTAAATTCCCGTGGATGTCTTTTTATGGGGGTCCCCCAAGGACACTTAATGAGGAGGAGCTCCCCTTGGGTTTCCCAAAAATTTCGGTTGGAGAAAGATTTGGGACCCCAGCACCCCAATCCCAAAATTTTGGCGCCACTTTGCCGCGAATTGTAAAACCTAAGGTTGGAAGTTGTGTACCCCCCTCCCCCCCTATGCACGTCAATTTTTTATAACCTATTCTGGGTTGTTCCCTTCCTTTAAAAAGTTTTTTTAAATGAAGCCCTAAGGGATTTTTGATTTCTCTGTGTTTTTTAAGAAACCCCGGGAAAGTTTTGGAGGGGGTTTTAGGGGCCAATCGGGTAAAGCAAATTCATCTTGATTAATTGAATACCCCCGTGACAGAAAGGGGGAGACCCCTTTCCATTTATTTTAATTCTGTTCGTATTTTTTTTTGAAAAAACGGGGAAAATTGGGGGGTTATATAAATAGGGTAAAGAAAACCTATTTTTTTACCTAGATATGTGACATGTCCCCCAAACCCACCTCTCCCCCCAAACTCCCCCTCCCAAATTTTCATTTTGATCCTAAATGAAACCCAAATTGACACTTGCTCCATTTTTTTCCAATCCAAAAATTTTTCCCAAATTCGGCAGCACCCCCATAATCTTTTTAAACTTGATTCTTCGGGTTTTTCCAAAAACTTTAAATTTAAAATCGTCAGCAAAACAAACCAAAATTTATTTTCCCCTTTTCCCCAAAACCCTTTTTTTCCTTTAAATTAGGGGATTTGAATTTTAAGTGTTTTTGCTAGGGGCTCAAAACCTATGTTTAAATAAGGGCGGGGGAGAGCGGAAAAAACCCTTGCCTTTTTCCTTTTTAAATAAATTTGGAGAGAAAGGAATCCCGGGTGTTCCTTTTCGCCTGAGGATTTTCGGTACTTTGGTTTCCAGATTTTCCCGAAATAAACCTCTGATTCCCATTCTATCCAGGACTAACCCCACCTTTTGCCAATTTACTTTTAATCAAACGTTTTCTCAGGGGTTTTTTTTTAATTACCCGGGGGTGTGAGCTCCAAATTTTTGGCTCTTTTTTTAATAGTCAAAGGCCAAAGAAAAACCGTCCTGATTTTTTTTGACTCCGGGAACCCCCCTGAATGAAGCCCTTTTTAAAAGGGGCCCCTCCCCAATTTAATTTTTGGTAGGAAAAGCGGGTCGGTTTTTGGCCGGGACTTTAGGGGACAATTTTAACGTCCAGTTAATCAGGGAAAATTGGGGTTTCGACTCAGGAGCCGTTGGTTTTTTTTCCCTTCTTATGCAGCCCCTTTTCCCTTTTGCTTGTCCCCGGGAACGGCATCATTTTTTTTTTTATGAATTTTTTCCCCCCCAAAATACAGGGGGCCTTTCCAATTATCCATGGGGATCCCTTTCCCAAAACTTTAAAAACTCCCCACCCTTCCACCCGGGCCCCCCCAAAAGCCTTGTTGGGGGGAAAGGGTTTTTCTTTATGACCTCATCAAATTTTCCCTTCCTCCTCAATTCCGTTTTTGAAAAAGGGGGCCTACCTGCTTAGAGGGGGGGTATAGCCATCCTTTTCAAAAAAACGGGCCCCCCCTTTTTTTTCAATTTTCAAAGGGCGACGGGTGTGTAAAGATTTGGGGTTTAATAATCCTAAATTATTTTGGGTTTAATTTTTTGGGGTTTTTTTACTACCCCCCGTTCGGCTTTGGGGCCCCTTGATGGTTTGTCACCCCCTCTTTCTTTTAGAAAATTTGGGCCAATATTTTTCCCAACTTTTTTCCCAAATTTGAACAGAGAAAACCGGGGAAGGGATCATAATACGAGATTCCACTCCCCTTCATTTTGGGTTTTGTTATTTCTCTCGCCGACACCCATTTCTTTTTTTTTTGGTCAGCCGATAAATTTCTTTAAGAAAGGGTGGTAAATGAAATTTTTTAAAAAGTGCACTCCCCCTTTGTTTAAAAAGATTTTTTAAAAGTTTTTTTTTTGGTTGCATATAAGCCAAATTTTTGCCCCGCGGTCCCCCGTTTTTTTCCTGTCTCCCAAAAATAAGAGGGGGGAATCCTTTTACCTCATTACCCTTTAAACAAACCCCTTTCCCCCTTTGGGGACCCAAAATTCTTTAAACTGGTCACCCCCCATAAGAGAACATCGGTAGCCCCCAAAAATTATATCTAAACCCCCTTGGAATACCCCCCCTTTTGGGCAGAGAAAAAAAGGCGGTGGTTGATCTGGGGATCACAAAGTCTCCTAAAAAATTCTACCGCTTCCACCCTTCCCCCTACAAATTGGTTTTTTGGTCAAGAAGTAGCCCAAAACCCCTAGACCAAAGTTGGGGGGGCATGGAATATGGGTGTATTCTCTTTCTGTGGTTTTAACGCTCTCCAATTATCAAATCAGGAAAAATTACTTTCGCCCCGCTTAAAAAAGAAAATTTTCCCCTCCTATCTTGGCCCCTCCCGCTCCGTCCTGGTTTTAAACCTACCCTTCTACATTGTGAGGGGACAAAAAATTAAAAGTCTCCTCCAACAAACCCATTTCCCCCCTCCCCCCTTTGGCCCATCTGGACCCAAATTTTCCCCCAAAAAATTTGGGGCCTATCCGGTTTTTTCGGGGATGACATTTCCCCAAAGATTGAAGGTCCAAAACGGAGAGTCCCCCCTTATCTTGATACTTTCCCTTTTTTGTCACTATCCTTTTTGGGAACCCCTTACATGAAGATTTTTTTGCACCAGCCCCCCTATTCCCCCAAACCCTTTTCCCTTCTACTGTGACGAGCCTTTAAATCTCCCAAAACCCATAACTTTTTAGTCGGAAAAATTTTTTTCCTCTAGGTGGGTCTCTTTTTAATTAAAGCCAAGCCCCTACTTTTAATTTTTTTGGGGGATGTCTCAAAATTTAGCGTCCTCTTTTGGGGAGAACGAAAACCCCTTTCACATTCCAGGTTTCATCCCCATAATTCGGGCCCGTACCCCCAAATTTTCTTTTTAAACCCTTTACCCCAAGAGAAAAATTTTGGTCCCCCCGGCCCCCCCTCCCCCCCCCCCAACACCCTTTTCCCAACCAACCTTTTCCCATAACAGCTCCCCCCCAGAATTTCCCTTTTCTCGTGCCCTGCAGGCTTTTTCTTTTTTCGCACCACCATTATATAGGCGA
>JAODAL010080705.1:0-12151 GCA_025379985.1 Phyllomedusa bahiana | reverse complement strand
GACCCTATACTAGAGCGATATTGGATTTTTATTTCCAATTGATCCAGCGTATTTTTCAAATTACAGTGGAGATGAATCCGTTGGTTTGTATTTTGGGATATGTAGAAGACTTAACGGTTTCATGAGGCTGAGAAAATCGCAATATCTAGACTTTTATTATTTTCGAGGAAATTAATAGCGACAAATTGGCTGGATGCAGAACCTCCGTCAGCAAAAAGGGAGTTTGTTAATAAAGTGCACTGGCTGATTGCTCTGGAGAGAGGGGTGTATTATAAGAGGGGAGCCAAACTTAGTATAATAAAATATGGGCTAAATGGCTGGATACTTCTGGTCTTGCTGCACCGAATTTTAGTTAGGCAGAGGGTGTTGGGGATCTGGGTTTTTGTGAGGTTCCTGGGACTGTGTCTATGGCGTTGTGTGGATGGAGGCCTTTTCCGACAGCCAGGTACAATTTTTATTGTGACAAGAACTAAATGTTATTAATATTGCATTGCTATGTGATTGTAATGGATATTTACTGCTCTGAATCTGGAGAATGGGTTTTGGGAGGTGGGCTTGGTTGTGTTTTGGGGATAAAAGTTGAAATTTGGTCTTACAATTGACATATACTGTACTCTGTTTGTACTACTTTATATCTGACAATAAAAAGTTTATGGTTAAAAAAAAAAAATGATCATAACATAACTTGCTCGGCATTTTCAACCTAATATTCATTGAACAAGCCAAAGGAAAAAAAATCCTCAAGTGTGGTTTTCTAAATAGTCTAATCCTAATTATATGTTAAAAACAAGATTAAAAGAACCAATATTTTTAACACCTATTTATACATGTAACAATTTTTTTTATTATATCACTAAACATGTCATTTATAAAGTGTTTAAGAAGAATAGTACAGTACTTAAAAGTTCGTTCTATAAAATATGAACTAATCAAACAATTAATAGTACTTTTTTAAACTGCCTTTTATCATCAATTTGTCCCTTCTACTGGGTGAAAATGTAATCTTGTCCATTAAGAGCTTATAGCAATGGCCATTTCCCTCTTGTGTCAAAGAGTTGTACGGCCTGTCATGGTTATCTGTCAGTTTATCTGATTTTTGTTAATTTTTAAAATGTCCCGGTTTTCTTGGATAACAAAGGATGGCGCTGGACCAGAAGGACGAAAAAAAGTTTAATTCACTTCTTTATTTTAACAATCTTTGGAGAGTACGGGAAAAACCCGGGCCCCCAGGCCGAACACACTCCCCAAATTATTTTTTTGGGCAAAATTTTGACTCCCCTTTTGATGCCCGTGTATAAAAGTCCAACCGGTTTTGGTTCAAAAATTGGTTTTTAAAAAGTCAAGGAATGAAAGCCCCTGGAAGCTGTGTTTTAAAGGTTATGTTAAACACCGCCCCTTTGTTTTCCGGGTTTTTGGAACTTTTTGTTTTTGGAAATTGGGGTTTTGGGCCCCGACTGCCCCAATTTTTCCCAGGGTGTTTAACCCCTGCCGGCAAGGGCCGAGAAAAGCAGCGGGGGTTCACAATGAGCCGACATGATGCAAATACGCATCGGGGAAAAACCATGTGAAGGGCGCGGCCCCGTTTTCCTCTTTTGCGGGGCACTTTTTAAAACCCTGAAAAATTGTCTGACAAACCGACACCCCATCAAAAAAAGCAAAATGTTCACAAGGACACATGGGCGTGTAAAACCTTTCCGGACTGTGGTGGGCAAAAATTTTCCCCAGGGAAGGCCCAAAAGTGTTTGGCCTGTATCTGTCTGTTTTTAAACCTTTTTCTCCCTTTTGTTCATTTCAGGTTGGCCCCTTAAAAAAACTTTCTCCTCTCTCCCTCTCCCCTGTTTTAAGTTTGTAACAAAATTTTTAATTTTTTACATTTAATTTTTTAAAAAAATCATGGATTAATTGGAAAATATGGGAACCCACAAAAAACAAAAAGGGACCCGTTTTCCGTTTTCAAATTTGAAAATTTTTTTAAAACCCCTTCACGCCCCTTTTGGCAGTATGCCATAGGTCCTAAGGATCGCCCCAAATTCTAAAGCAGGGTTTCCCCGACGGATGGAAAGGGGTGTCAGTGTATATTACAGTTTAAACCTTTCCCGGACGGGCGTCGGCCCCCGACCCACGATCGCTCCGGGGGGGGGGGGGGGGGAGGGAAAAAACCCCTTTTTTTTAAATTGCGACCTCGGGTGTTTTTTTAAAATAAGGAAGAGGGCATGGGAGATCGCTCCTTTTTGGGGTCCTTGGCCCCCCCCGGCTGGCCGGGGGCAGCCCCCAAAAGGTTTTCGCTCGTTTTCCAGTGCAGCTCCTGCCCTTTTGACAAACAGCAGGGAAAGGGCCCAAAAGGAATCCCTTTCCCGGGGTTTTTTTCGGGTGACTTCAGGGATGCCCCGGCCGTCCCCGGGTGGGCATGGCCCCGGGGAAAATCTTTTGGGTTTGCAGTTTGTCATGGGAAAACCATTTCATAGCAAAAAAAGGCTGTTCCCATTGATTTATTAAAGAAAGAGTTTAAAAAATTTCTATTTCATTAAAACCCCTTTAAGGGGGAAAATTTAAAAAAAAAAAAAATAAAAAAGTAAAATAAAAAGTAAAAAAAAGGGGAAAAAAAAATGTAAAACACAAACAGGGAAAAATAAAAAATAAAAACACGTTAAAACCCCCCTTTTTTCCCTTTCCCAAACGCCAATCCCCCCCCAAAAAAGATCAAAATAAAATTTACCCAAAATTTTGGTTATCGGCTGTCCCGAAATCGACCTGCCCTAAAAAATTGTCATTTTTAATTTCCCCAGGTTTTGGTGAATTGTGTAAAAATTAAAAACAAAAAAAAACTATCAAAAAATTTTAAGATTTTTGTTTATCCCGCGGGCACATAAAAGGGAATAAAAGTGATCGGGAAAACCCCTTAAAACCCCAACGTTTTTTTTTACCTTTAAAAAACGCCCAGTTCATCCCAAAATAAAAAAAAGTCCTAACACAGCTTTTGTATCCCGGGAAAAAATAAAAAAAATTTTTTGGCCCTTCAAAAGGGAAAAGCGAGCATAAATATTTTTTTTTCACCCCTAAAAAACCTTTTTTTTTTTTTTAAAGTGTTTTAAAACATAAAAAAAAACTATATAAATTGGGTTATCCCCCTAATATTTTCGACCCAAACCAGAAAAAAGCTAATTATTACGGTTTATGCACAGTGAGCGCTTTTTTTAAAAAATTTAAAAAAACACTATAGGATTGAAAGTTTTTTTCTTCCCCTGGCCTCCAAAAAAAGGGAAATTTTAAAAAATGATCAAAACCCTTGTCCCCCCCAAAAAATTTTGATACCAATAAAAACGTCAACTCATCCCGCAAAAAACAACCCCGGGGTTACAGCTCCTAAAACAAAAAAATAAAAAAAGTTAGGGCCCTCTAAAGGACATATGGCGTTTGCAAAAATTGTTTTTCCTTTTTTGAATATAAAAGTGTTTTTATTGAAATTAAAACCCATTTAAAAAAATAAAAAAATTTATTTTACAAATTGGGTATTGCTTGTAACGGTATTCGCCCTGCGGGAGAAAAAGTGCATGTCATATCAAATTGCACAAGGGGCCCCCCCATAAAAAATAAAAAAAACACTACCGGGGATTGTTTTGTATTTTGTTCAAAACGCCTCAAAAAAACCCTTTAATAAAAAGGGGAACAAAGTGTTGTATGCCCCCCCATAATTTTTACCAATAAAAGCATCAATTCCCCCCGCAAAAAAAAAAGGCCCTAAAACGCTCTGCACACAGCAAAAATAAAAAAAGTTAGGGACTGTAAAATGGACAACATAAAAACGCAATTTTTTTTTCGCCCCTATTTCTATTGTGTAAAAGAAATTTTAAAAAACTAAACTATATAAAATTTTTACCATTGTTTTGTCCCCGACCCCATAGTAAATTTTTTTCCAAAATAAATTTTACCTGCCCAGGCAAACGTGTAAAAATTTTTTAAAGCCCAAAAAAACAATGGTGGAACGGCGTTTCCCCCCCCTTTTTTCTTGGCCCCCAATTGTTTAAAAAAAAAAAGGGAACCCCAGGGGCACCCAAAATCCCCAAAATACCCCCCTAAATGGTTCCAGGGAGGGGTGTTAAATCTAAAATGGGGCGTCTTCTGGGGTTTCCCCTGTTCTGTACTTTGGGGGATTTTAAAAATTGTGGGGGCCCCAAACTAAAAATTTTCTTTCCCAAAAGCCAAAATAGCGTTCCCTCCCTGTCCCCCCTCCCATGAAGCCCAAAAGCAGTTTACACCCATTTTGGGGTAATTTGCCGAATTGGAAAAAAATTGCTTTAACAAATTTTTGGGGGTTCCCTTTTTTCCGGGGTTTTTCCCTTTGGGTTAAAATAGGGAAACATTTTAAAGCAAAAATTTGCAGATTATTGGAAAAAATTTTTTGGATTTTCACAGCCTTTTAAAAAAAAAATTTTGTGAATCATTTTTGTGGCGTCGAATTATACTCATTTACAAAACCTTTGTATTATAAAGAAAAAAACCCCCTATCCCTTTAATTTAAATTTTTTTTAACATAGGAAATTTACTCCCTTTCGAACAAAAAAAAAAAAAAAAAAAAAAAAATGGGTGAGAAAATTGAAAATTTGGTGTGCAATAAAAAATTTTAACTTTTATTTCCCAAAATTTTAAAATTTAATATGCGGCTGGCAATTAAATACATAAATCAAAAAACCCCAACCAAAGGGGCCCAATAAACAAAAGGGGCGCCCCTAATAAATAATAAATTCTTGAGAGACACGGGGGGTTTTTCTCCACGCCATTTGTTTTTTACCAGAGCACTGCCCCGGAAAGGGCAACCCCACACTGGTATGGAAAACTTCCCCTATAGATCCAATCTTACCCTTACTTTGGAAATTTCCAAAACAAATGCCCCCAAATTTGTTTGACCCCCCTTCCATTTCTTTCAGGGAAACCCAATGAAGTGTTTGTTTATAATCAAAAAAAGGGAATAAAAATAGTTCAAAATAGAGGGGTTTAAACAGATGAAATTCCCCCCCATTTTTACTAAACCCCTTTTTTAGATAAAATCTAAGAGGGACAGTTTCCATTTTTAGTCCCAGTTTTAAGGATGCCCAAAATTGTTGCGGGGGGTGCATGCAGAATTTAATGGGTTTAAAATGGAAACAAGTGATGTTTATAATAAAAAATGTCCAAATTTAATTTCCCCAAATCAAAAGGAAAAAAAAAATCCCGGGGACCCCCACAGCAACGCAGTTTACACGTTGTCAAAAAAAAAAAATTCAGTATTCCCAACAAGGAGTCTGTAGATTACTTTTTAATGCGGGTAATAGAGCGTTTTTGGTCTTTATGACAGGAAAGGGCTATGGTGTCCCCGCCGTTTGTTTGAATGCAAAGAAAACCCCTTTAAATGTGAAAAGGGTCCGGGTTTTTACTAAAGTGTAAAGGGGGTTTAACCCTTTTTTTCCCCCCATGTTTTACTCCGTCCCGTCACTTCCGCCTTTTTAAAAAGGGGGCCCCAAATTTTTGGGGCCCAGTGACTTCCCCCTTGATTTGGCTGGTAGGTGTGACGCCCCCCCCCCTTTTTTCGGGGCACAACGCCCATTTTTCCCCGCCCACAATTGGGCCCAAAAATGTCGAACACCCACTTCCTTTCCACAAAAAAAATTAAGGGGAAGAAAAAGTAAGATGGTTTTGGGGGAAGTGTTTAATTAAAATGTGCACAAGAACAAGGGGCCATTCAGAGGGGGGCACGAGGGGACAATTTCTCAAACTCGGACCCCAAGGGGCCCAAAAACCAAATGTAAAAAAAAAGATCTTTTTTTGGGCATCCTTTGGGTTAGAAAATCAGGAAAGGGTCCCAGATTTTTGAAAACAGTTTGTATGAAATATAAACAATTTAGTTTTGCAGTGATATACAACAAGACACCATTAAATTTAAAAACCCAAAATTTCATATGAGTTATTTACAAAAAGGGAATACCCGGGAAGGGGGAAAAATTGGAAGCATACTTTGACCCCCAATTTTATTTATATGCAGTTGCTTATAAAAGCTGTGGAGTTACAAAAGAAAATTTATGTAGGGGGATAACAAACCCCCCAAATTTTCCCTTCCCCAAATTTTAAAAATTTTGGAAAAACTAAAATTTAGAATGTTAAATTGGCCCCTGGGGGTTTGTGTTATTTTCCTTTAAAGGGTTTTAAATCCAGAAGGTTTCACGTCCAAGGGATCCATATTTTTAAAATTTTTCCCTTCCTTTCTTTGGGTGCAAGAAGTTAAATTTTCCCATGATTTTTGAGATCCTTAAAAATTTCCTCCAGGGTTGGGACCCCCAGATATGTTGGATACTGGCCGTGGTCGCCTTTTGTTACGAATTATACACCCGTTGTTCAACCTTTTCTCCTTTTCTCAATTCCCGGGTGGCCCTTTTGGCCCACTTTTTTCCAGTCCACGGGGAATCGAATTGCGGTTTGGGATCACCCCTTTTGAACGACCAATTTAGGGAAATGTTTTTAAATCGTAAAGGGAACTGTCCAGGTTTTTGTGCAAACTGAAGTTTTTTCCAGTTTCTGGGTTTGTGGACAGCCTATACAGCCGTTTACATTTTTTAGCAGCCTTTCGGCTGTCTTTTTAACCCATCAAGTTCATTTTGGGGTGGGAAAAAAATTTGATTTTTCAAAAGGGCCCTCTTGAAATTTTTTCCCTTCCTGAATTTTGTGGCGGGTTGGCCCAAAATTTTATCTTTAATATCTGGATCCATTAAGAGGATATCCCAGTGTTTGTTGTTTCTTACGGACTTCTTTTTGGGAGGGTGCATAAAAAGTTCCTATTATCTTATAATTCCTAAAACCCAAATAGTCTTTTCTTTTTTTTTTGGAGCCAGAAGCCCTTTTCCCCTACCCGTGCGGAGTGCCAGATGATATGACCCCTTGGTTTCCCCCCCGGGTACCCCCTTTTTCCCTGTTCTCTAAACACATATTTTTTGCCTGAGGGAAATAAATTCTTTTTTGGGAGAAAAATTTACGACACAATCTCGGAAAATTTTTCCCTCGTGGGATTCCTTTCTTTAAAGGATAGGGTTGACTGCTCCCCCAAATGCGGAGTAAATTTAAACTTTCCCGTCTTTTTTCGTTTTAGATGGAGGTTTTTCCCAGTCTCCCATTTTGTCTTTTGTTACAATAAACACCCGGGAAAAGGGCTAATTTGGTGGGTTTTATTTCCTAGGTAAAACCTGAACCCCCTTTACAGTTTTTGTTTTTAGACTTTCCCATAAACCTAATAAAATCCTCTTTTTTCCCCACTCCACAGGACAAAAGATATCATCAAAAATTTTTTGTATAGAATTTAAAAATTTTTTTCAATTTTTTTTTAAAGGGGTTTTAATCGCCAAAGATTTTTTGTACCCTTTCCCCACCCCCCCCAAAGGGATAGATTAGCAAACTTGGGGCGCAGGAAATTGGGCCCTTTGGGGGTTTTCTCTCAATTGTGATATAGTTTCCCATTAAATAGAAAAAAGGGTTTTTTTGTGGGAACAAACATTAAGAGTTTCCAACCCCAAATTTTTTATTTTTGTGGGATAAATGTTGACCCCCCCCTTTTAAAGGGAAAAATGTTAAAGTTCCCTTTAACCCCTTTTTTCCCTTGTGGAATAGAGGTTTTAGAGGGGACCCCACATAAAATGTTTTCCCAAGGGAAGCTTTTTTTTGGGGGTTTCCCGGTTTATCCCCCATCAATTTTCCTTAGGAAAGTCCTTTGGTGCCCTTTTGTATTTTGCGAAGGGTTTTCCCAAAAATTTGGTTTTTTCAGGACCTTGATCTAGGTTTATCCCACAATTTTTTTGTGGGGGACCCTTCCCCCGGCCCAATTTTGGGTCTCCCCTTAAACGGGTTTACACCCCTTTTTTTTGGAAGGGAGACCTTTTAAAATGTCGTTTTGTTCATAAAAATTTTTAGGGAATAGGAATTTAAAATTTTCAGGGGACACTAATCAACTCGTTGGGGTTCTTGGCAAGAGATAATATCCCCAATTTAATTCTGTTTTTTTTTATATTCCCAATGGTTTTTTTCTAAGGATTTCATAACGGGTGCGATAACACAAAAGTCTTTTTACACATGCCCCCTTTAATCTTTGATCCTTTTAAAACCCGGTTTTCCCCCCCCCTTATTAGGGGGTTTTTTTTTAAAACTTTTTTCATGATTTTGTTCTAATTTAATGTTCCCTTTTTTTCCCTGAAGGTACAATTAGAATATCCCTTCTTTTCAAATGTTCTAAATCTCTGGTGACTTGGGGGAAAAAAAAATAACATCTTTACAAGATAGATTTTCCCAATGGGGGGCATTTTTTTATTTTTTGTGCCAAAATTTTTTGTAAAAGGGACCTTTTCCTTTATGTTTGTTTTCATCTTACCGGACTTTCAATTTTGTCTGACTTTTTTGAATTTTCTAATTTATTTATTTCCCAGTTTAAGACACTCACCCTCTTTTTTCTTAAGGGTGATATTTTTGCCCCAAAGATTTTTTTGCCCCCAAAAAAAATTTTTTTCCCTTTTTCCCAAATTAAAAATGATTAAATTTTCCCGTTTTTGGGAAAGAAAGGGAAAAATTTTCCCTTTTTTTTTAGGTATTCATTTCGTGTTCAATTTTTTACAAAATGAAAGACAAGTTTTACTTTTTTATGTTGGGGCCTTTATAGTGCAGTTTTGGTTATTTCGGAAGGTTTTTAAACGTACCCTCGATGGGTATTGGCGGGCTAAAAAAAAGGCCCTTTTTTTGGGCCCCTTTTAGTTTATTGCCTTTCCCACGTCCCCTCTGGGCCCAATGTAAAAGGGGACTGCCCCATTATTTCTACCCTCCCAAATTTGAGTTGAAAAATCAGTATTTTCCCTTTTGGGGGATTTTCCGTTCAGTATCTCTTCTGTTTTGTGTTTGAAACCTGGGAAAAAATATATGCTTTGTTTTTTTTTGAAGTCACCAAGATCCCTAATGAAGTTTCCCTTTTGTTTACGGTCTTTGAAAATGTTGTTGGAAAAATTTTTTATTTTAAATTCTGTAAATATTTTTCTTTTTTCACCCAAAATTTTGTTTTTTTTTCAAAGGGTCCGTACAGTTGTAATTCAGTTCTTTCAATTTTTTTTTGTTTTTTGATGCCTTCTAGACTGTTTTCTTTGGTTAAAAAAAAGTGCAAGAACCGCAAAAACTAGCGGTCGTTTTTTTTTTTCCCATTCTGAAAAAAAAACTCAAGACTTTGAAGTTTAATTTGGGGGGGGGGGTTAGAAAATTTTTTTAACCCCTTGGGACTATCTGAAATTTTTTTTATGTTTTCCAAAACTTTTTATTTTCAAGCCAAAAGAGATTTGTTCCAGATCCTTGAATGCTTCACTCGGGAAGGTGTAATTTTTTTTTTATGGGCGTATTTCCTTATCTTTAAAAAATTTCCCAGCATCCGTTTTAAACCCCTTTGGGTTTTCACTTACTTTTGTTGCCAAAAATCCTTTCCATGACCTATCCCGCACAGCCGTACAGTAAAAAAAAACCCCATTTCCCAATGATTTGTTTAACATCGGAATTTAAATCCATCGCACAAAACAAAAAAAAACCAAAAAATGGAGTGGTTTGATAATTGTGTGCAATTTTAAAAAATTTTAAAATTTTCTTCAAAATTTTTAAATAATATGCGGCTGGCTTTAAATAATAAATAAAAAAAACCCCACAAAAGTCCCAAATGACAAAATGGCGCACTAATAAACTACTAACTTTTAAAGAGTCATGGGGGTCTCCAGCCATTTGTAAATTACCAGGGGAAACTCCCCCCAAAACAAGGGGCCCCCCACATGGTTGGGATTACCCTTTTGGGACACCTGTATATATCCCTTTAAGGGGTTTTTTATTTTCCCCAATTTTTTTGGGGTTTTTTTTGGGGTTGTTTATTAAGTTTTAGCCCCTTAGGGCCTCCCCCAACCCAAAAATAGGCGCCTAAAAAAAAATTGCATTGAAAATGAGACCCCGGGAGCCCAAAGATGCCCCTCCTTTTCTGGGGTTTTTGGGTGAGCCAAATAATGCACTGGGGCCCAAAATTTTGGGGAAAATTTTTTCTAAAAACGGCAAAACCGGGGTACTTTTTGCTTTTAAACTAGAAGACATTTACCGTTTTTTCCAGTTTTTTAAGGGGAAAATTTATTGAAAATCTGAAAAAATAGTAAAATTTTTTAAATTTTCCCACCCCCCACTTTGCTTTAATTTTGTAAAATTTACCTAAAGGGTTATCAAAACTTCATAAAAAAACCCCTTTTTGGGAAAAATTATTTTTGGGGGGTGTAGTTTTTTTAGATGGGGTATTTATGGGGGAAAACATGCGGCCCCCTCAAACCCAACTCAAAAAGGGATGTGGTCCCTAAAAAAATGTATATTCCCAAATTTTTTCCCTTGAAAATGTGAGAAAATTATTTACTAAATTTCAAAGCCCTTTTAATGAAATAAAAAAAAAAAAAGGAAATTTTAAAAAATGACCCCCAACCCTTTATAGGGGACTTTGGAAAGATCCCATTTTATAAAATATTTTGGGGTGAATAATTATCTGTCTTTTTGCGGGAAAATTTTAAAAATTTTCCCAAAATCACAGTTTTTTCCCAAATTTTTTCATAAAATTTTTAAATTTTTTTACAAAAAAAAACAAGGTTGTATGGTTTTAAATTTTTTTTACTAATTTTAAAGCCCAAATTTGTCACAAAAAGAAAATCTCAAAATCGCCATGGATAGGTAAAAGTGTAAAAAAATTTTATTCTCACATTAAGTGATCCATGTCAGTTTTCCCAAAAAAATAGGGTTGGGGGGTCGGGAAAGGGAAAAAAAGGGGCCCGGGTTTCCCTTAAGGGGTTAAAATATGATCTCATCGCGACCCCAAAACTTGAATTTTGGTAAGATGTGGTAGGAGAAAAGTACATTTTTTAATTTTTAAACTTTTTTTTGGAAATGTTGTTTTAAAATTTTGCTTTTGCTTTGGGAAAAATTATGAAAAAAAGGAAATTTTGTGACATTTTGGGATGAAAGCCGGTACAGTTCTGAGTGAATTTGGGGTTTTTTTTTCTTTTCTATCTTTTTTCTAGCCTGAGTTATGAGGAGGGAAAAGTAGAGGGGAAAAAAGGGGAACACAAAATTCAAAACTTTTTCCCAAAATTTGAAAAAACAATTAAAAAAATGAAAAAAAAAAACGAATTTTTTTTTTTCCAATTTTTATCCTCTGAAAACACTGCCCCCCCAAATAAAAAATTTCAAAAGAATTAAAAAATATAGAAAGGTTTAAAAAATCATTTTTTCACTTGACTGGAATGGGCCCCTCGGTTTTTCCAGTTCTGTTGCGTTATTTCCTTTGGTTTTTCCCTTTAAAAAAAAAAAAAAAAAGGAGCACGGGTGTATACCTCGGTGGAGCCAAAGGTATTACGGTCATTTTACCCCCGGGCACCCAGACGTTCCCAGGGAAAGAGCAAACTCCAAACGACACCCTTCTCCCCCTCCGTTTTTCCCCCTTTTTTTTTTTAAAGCCTAATACGTGCTTTAAATTAAAAACCCCAAAATGCCCCAAAAAAAAAGGGATGCCCCAAAGAAAGTGCCCCACAAAAACAGTGCCCTAGAGGAAAGACGGTTTTCGCAAAGGCCCCTTTCTTAAAAATAATGGGTCCCCCCCCAAATTAGAACGAAAGTTTCCCCGCTGGGCCAGGGAAGGGCACCGCACGGGGTTTCCAAAAAACATCCCCAACTGCCCGAAGCAAAATCAGGTGGGTTCCTTTACCCCAGCCAGAAGGTTTGCCCTGGGGGTCCAGACGGTGGCCCCCCCACCAAGGGGAAAAAAGGGAATAGAAAAACCCCCCGGAAAAAAACCGCAAAACTGGGGGTTCCCGGGGGCCTTAGAAAAGACCGGTTTCAAACCCAAAATGCAAACTAGGGGGCCAATTTTTCCGAAGAAATTTTCCAAAGGGGTTTTCGGGGAGAAAAGAGGCCCAAGGGCCACAAAATTTTTACCCCCGAATCAGGAGGATCCCAAAAGGGACTGCCCCTTTTCAAAACCCAATTTCAAAATGTGACACAGTGACCCCACAGAAAATGAAAAAGGGAAATTTTTAAATTAGTGGATGTGCCAAAAGTGAAATACTGCCCCGACATCCAGCCAGAAATTTATAAA
>JAODAL010080704.1:0-12151 GCA_025379985.1 Phyllomedusa bahiana | reverse complement strand
GAGGGTGGCCGGCC
The DNA here is from genome assembly GCA_025379985.1 of Phyllomedusa bahiana. NCBI lineage: Eukaryota > Metazoa > Chordata > Amphibia > Anura > Hylidae > Phyllomedusa > Phyllomedusa bahiana. The sequence continues at coordinate 12,137 of JAODAL010080704.1, read as the reverse complement.
CTCCCCCGTGTTTTATAAGCAGGAGCTGATTGTGACACATCACCCGGTCATCCCGGGCTTAGGAGCCATTGTGATTCCATCCCCATGTAACCTCCTCTTCTTATATGGTAAGCGGCCCGTAAAAGTGCATTGACCCTTACAGCCCACGGATATGGCTTTATAGTGAGGCACATACAGATCCCCATTATAAGTAAACTAGACTAATTACCAAACTTTGATGACTGCTGTAATTCAGATTTTTTTTTAATTTTAAATTTTTTTCATTTTTCATGTATTCAAAAAAAAGGTTGGGCACGGAATGTGGCTACAAAACCATAAGTGAGACGCCCCGGGTTTCACACGTGGTATCCACAGGTGTTTAACCCAGCACCGTCGCAGCCAGTTTTGACCTCCTGACAGAGACACATTTTTGAAATCTGACACTGTCACTTTATGTGGGAATAACTTTTGATATTTACCTGTCCATGTGATTCAGAGACTGGTTTTTCATAACAAATTGTGCTTTAAGTTAACAAGAAATTTTGCCCAATACAATCCTTATTTGTCAAAAATGTCAAAATGTTGTGAAATAAAAAAAAAAAAAAAATTGCCATTTTCAAAGTTCTAAAATTTCTGCTTGTGAGACAGATAGTTATTCCACAAAAGATAGTTCATAACTAGCATCTACCCTACGTAGGTTGGCAAATTTTTTTTTTAAAAAAATGTTTTATTATGACAGCAGGGGGCTTGGAAATTTAGCAGCAATTATAGCAAGTGGCTTTGAGGGGCCTGTATGTTTGATACCGCCCCTAAACGACTCCATCTAAGAAACTAGACCCCCTTAAAGTATTCAAAACAAGGATTAGGAAGTGTTTCACAGAAAATAAAGCAAACTTTTTTTGGGGAGACTTTCAATTTTTATGCATTATTCACTGGGACACGGTGGATAATAAAAGGGAAATGCAACTCCACATCGACCCCCCACATTCTGCTGTTTTCAGAGATATCCCATCTGTGGCCCTAGTGCACTATTTGGCTCAACCACAAGCCCCAGAATAGGAGGAGCACCTACCCGATTTTGGGGTATCATTTTCATTACAACTTTATTTAGGCGCCATTACAGGTTTGCGGACGCCCTAAGGGGCTAAAACTTAACAAACGCCCCTAAAGACCCCATATTGGAAACTGACTTGTTTAAGGAATATATTCAGATGTTCAGTGAGTATAACGGCCCAACAGGTGTTTCAAACATTTTTTTTAGCTTTAGGTTGTGAAAGTAGAATTTTTTTTTTTTTTACACAAGCAGCAATTTTAGCTGAAAATATGTAATTTTTACAAGAAATCCTGGGAAAACAAGTCACCCCAAAATTTGTTATGCAGTTTCTTCCAAGTTCGGCAATATCCTATATGTGGGTGTAAACTGCTGTTTGGGCGCATGGCAGGGCTTACAAGGGATGGAGCGCTATTTGGCTTTTGGAACGCAGATTTGGTGGGCCTGTCCATTTACAAAGCCCCTAAAGTAGTAAACAGGTAAAACCTTCCAGAAGTTCCCCCATCTTGGATTAAAACCCCCTCAGGGAAATTCATTTGGGGTGTTTGTGTTTTTTTGGGTGCACGGGGTTTCCATAGTTTTTTTTTTTTAGCTGGGCCTGAAATGGGGGGGGGGGGGGGGACCCATTTGCACCATTGTTTTTGGTCTCATTTTTACGTTTTGCCGTGCGGTATTAATGACAAAAACCTTTCTATGCGATTGCTACAATTTTAAAAAATTTTACTTTTTTTTTAATTTTTTAAATAAAATTCAGTGCCCAAAATAGTTGTGTGAACCAGCCTTAAGGGCCCCGCGCACGAGAGACCAAAGGGGAAAAAAAGAGGGGACCCCCTCCTGATACAAAAACCCGTTTATTGGGACAAATTAAAACTCTTACAAATACAGTCAGGTTTAGTGAAAGTGCTCCTGTTTTCCGCCCAAAATTCTTTTTTTCGGACAATTTTTTCAGTTTAAAAATTAGAAAGTTCCAGCAGGTTATAAAAAAAAACGAAGAGATAATCCGTGCGCAAGCGAAGCGATGAGACCAGAGACTGGGGTCCTGGCGCGTTTAACGAGCCCTAACCGAGAGGTTCTGGATATGGTCGGGGTGAGAGGTCGGGGAAATCCGGGGGCCCCCACTTAGCAGCGCTTTTAGTTAAATTTAAAAAAAAATAAAAAAAAAAAATGCGGGTTTCCCATGTGCGGCTTCCTTGGGAATGATAGAGTCTAAAAAATGTGGCGGGCGGAGCCCAGTGATTGGAGCGGTCACCGCAACCCCTTTTGTACTGAGAATAAAGCAGTGTGTTATACAGAGTAATGGCTCCCGCGCAACCCAGCAGAGGCAAAGCGCACCGTCTGCTCCCCTTCATTCATTTATGTTCTGCTACCCTAAAATTAGGGTTCCAACATGGACCCCCTATGAAAAGGGAAATGTGTTAAAAAAAATTTTATATTATTTACCTAATCATGTTGATTAAAGAATTTTGTTTTCCAATTTTCCATTCATTTTTTAAATAATCCGGCAGTTTCACTTTGACCCTAGCCTATGAAAAATTTTTAAATTTGCTTCTGACTACCTGAGTTTTTAAAAAGAAAAAAGGGATATTGCAAAGCCGTTCATATCTGTTTTTCAGCTGTTTCGGGGTTTTGCCCTCTAGAGGTCTGGCTGGGAGCAATGTTGGCCCAGAAAGGCCTAGTAAAAGTCTGGTCTTTGTTCTGCGGAGAAAAATTTTTTGCAATCCTCATTATGCACAGGCTGGGGGACCTGAAGTTACACCAATGTTATGTAACAAGGATCCCCCAGTCACAAAAAGGAGAGTCACAGCCCCCCTCCTGACATGACTTCTTCTCAGGTCACAGAGCATGCCCCAAAAATCTCTAAGAAATCGTGGGCTGCCCTGTTCCGGCCCTATGCCCTTTTAGCTGCTGTAAGTCTCTTTTTTAAATGCTGTGAAAAAGCACTCAGGCAACTGGCCGCCCCCTAATTTTTCAAAAAAATAGTTTTTAAAAATCTAAATCAGAAAATAAAAATGGTGAAAAAAAAGAATATGGAACAGGGGTTTTGGTTTTTTTAATTTAAATAAATATTTAATAATATGGTGGGGTACCACAGTTGGGGCCGGGATCTATGACTTTAAGGGCAATTTTTATTGACATACCTTTAATGTTTGTGGTGAAACATCCCTTCAATGTGTTTTCCCCTGGGTAATTGATTGGGTAGATTTACAGGAAAGGGTTTAATACCTAAATATCAGATCAGTGTTTAACGTCCGCATCTTCAAAATGTCCCGGGCCCGGTGGGTGCAGCCTCCACATCCATGCCATTGCAAAACAAAAACCAGGAGGTATGTTGGGGGGTCATACTCTCCTGTTTGGACAACACTTAAGCCAGTACAGGATTACATTGCATTTTCTTCTAGGGACTGGAAAAAAGACGACATGCACACTGTGTAATCCAGTTTCCCCTGTTTCCCGAAAATAACCCAGCGTTTTTATTTTTTTTTTGCCCCCTAAAGATGCACTAGTCTTATTTTCGGGAGTCTTATTTTCCACAAATAAAATTTTTAAGGGTTGGGGGGGAATTTTATATATTTTTTTTTATATATATTTTTTTAAAAGTTTAGGTCAAAAAACCATAGGATAATGTATGAAAAGGAATTTTTTGGCACCCATCAGCCATCTCTGGTGTGGGGGTTTTTCAGTGTCACTGCTTTTTCCCCCCCTTTCCCTCTTTTATTTACTGTACTTTTGTTCTCTCCGGGGTGTTAGGGACCTGTGGTGACATAAGCCAGGACCCCCCTGCCCGGTCCTTCCCCTTGCTAAAAAAATGTCCCCGGGGCTGTTTTCCTTTTGCCCCCTTTTAGAGACGGTTTGGATGGGGCTGCGAATGTTTTTCGCAGTTTATTTTCAGGGGATCCCTTATTTTGGGGAAGTTGAAAAAATAAATAAAAAATTTAAAAAAAATAAATAAAAAAAAATCGACCTGTCTTATTTTGGGGGGAAACAGGGGGTAGCATCCCATGATTCGGGGAAAATGGTTTTTATTCCTTTATACTTTTTTCCTTAGTTTTGTGGGTTGCGATTCTTTTGTCAGGGCCCCTTTTGGAAAATTAAAAATTGCTCCCAGGCTCGGGGATGGTTTTTTTTTTCCTCGGGCATTGGTTTTTTACGCAAATTTTTTTGCATTGTTTTTTCCCCCAAAGCCCGGCAGTTGTATGCACACTTTTTTAAACTTAGGGGAAAAATTTTTTTAGTCACTTTTGGCCCCCTTGGGGTTTAAATTACATTTTTTTTTTTTTCGAAAATTAGTCCCGGGCCTATGTAGGATAAAAATTTGTGCAAACTTTTACGTCTATGTACTTTTTGTCCATTAGACTTTTATTTCTCATTAAACAGCTTGTCATTTTGTTTGGGTTGATAATGGTGGAAAAAATTTACAAGTTCTTAATAGAGGTTTTCTCACTACAAAGATTAGCTTTTTAACTTTTTGGGGAACAGAAAAAAATGAAGCAATTTCCAAATTTCATTGCTTTTTTATTTTACTTTGTTGAGGGGGATAAAAGTGTTTTTTAATCACGGGGCCAGAGCCCACGGGGTTTTTTTGGGTTTTCCCTTCCGCCTGCTCTCCCTGCTTTTTTTTGCGAAACTTTTCCCAAATTCTCTCAATTTAAAGATTAAAAAGCCCCAAAAGCTTGAAACGCTTTCGGAAGGGAAAGAGGGGCCAAGTCATTCTCTTTTTAATCGGGTGTTTTAAATTTAAAACCCAAAATTTTTAATAATCTTCATTTTTTGGGTTTTGGATGGGGGGACAAATTCCCCTCCTCAGATTAAAGGGGCTTAGCATGAAAACCTTTTTTCCCTAAAATTTTTGGCCAGGCTGAAAAAGCTAAAGGGTTTAAATTCAGCCCAACAAAGTACCAGCTCTGCCCAACCTGAGGGGCTATGGGGGGCCTTGGCATGCCCCCCAAACTGTAAAATTAAAAATAAAACTTTCCTGCAATAGATTTTAACAAAAAAGGGGTCTTTCCGGGGGGGCGTGGTTTTTTGGCAGCATGTGGGAAGAGAATTTTGGGGGCTGAGTTCCCCTCCCTAGAAACCCTTTTCTATTCCCTTGGGGTTTAAAGCGGACTATTGCTTTTTGGTTCCGGGAAATCCCCCCGGGGGGGAAAAGGGAGAGGGGAAAAGGTGTTTTTTGGAGCTGGCACAGGCATTTGGGGGGTAAAGAAAAAAAAAGAAAATAAAAACCAAGGAAGGGGAGTGCTCCCAGATGGTGGCGAAAGGCTGCACAGGAACAAAACAGAAAGTAGGGCTAGGCTGGAGCGTTTTTCCCCACTCCCCCAGTTCCCCCGCAAAGATCAGGGGGAGCTCCCGGCAGGGCCCCCAAACCCCGGGTACTTCCCCAGCAGCTCACATAAAACAACTTTTGGTTGCATCGGCCCCCTCAGAGAGTCAGGCAGGAGTGGCAAGGGACCAAGCAGGGGCAAAATTACACCATGTGAGGGAAGCACAGGACCCTGGGAAAAAAAAAAATTTTTCCTACTATGCAGGACCTGTATTCTGCCATCTCCCTGTGTTTTACCATTTCTAAACCTTTAACTTCAAATTTGGAGACTTGAAAGAGGAAAAGTCTCATGTGCGGAAAGGGTTATGCGCAAATTTCCTAACAGGTGCAGGCGTGGAAAGGAGAAGTGTTTTAAGGTGCATTTCCCCCCTCTTGAAAAGGCCCTTGCTGTGAAAAAATCAAAATTTCTCCCCCTTTTTTCCCAAAAGGGGGGGAGGGACCTTGAAAATGGTCCCCGCGGGTACAATCTGCGACTGATAGGAGTCCCGGGAGGAAAGAAGAGGGTCGAGACCCAGTATTTATTTTTTGGAAAACCTGGCTTTTCTTTTCTTTTAAAAAAAGACCCAATTTTGGGCCCTTTTTTGTATTGAGGGGGGCCCCCGGGGGGCGATGCCGTGCTCCCCCCCGGGAAAGGTCCCCCCCCAAACTATTTTAAATTTAAAGGGCTTTTTACACTTTTGGGCAAGACGTATCCGGGGAAGGGGAACCCGGGGGGAAAAAGTGGGGAACGGACAAATTGATGGTTTAAACCTTGTATTTTTTACCCGGGACTTTTCGGCAAAAGGGTTGGCCAAAAGGGCCAAGGGGCCAATTTACGGGAAATAAACGTCGACTTAGGACCCTTGGTTCTGTTGTGTACCCCTAATGATGTACCCAGCCGTTAAAGGGGTTTTTCCTGCATTTAACACGACACATATTTTTGACACCCCCAAAAAATTGCGCTCACTTGGCTGGTTTTGGGGAAGGGAAAGGGGGGGGCCCTTGAGAGGGGAAAATAAGCGGCCGGGTTAAGGGGGAATCACTAAAACCTGCGAAGTTCTTTGTACAAGCTTTTTAGTTTGAAGATTTTAGGTTTTTTTTCCTTAGCAGTTTACTAGATTTATAAGATATGATGGCTTTTGATTTTGTTATGCTAAAAATTTGGCTAGCGGGGAGTCGGGAAATTACTAGCAAACGTACCCTTGAGGTATAGTTTTACATTTCTAGGGCTTGGGGTGTGCTAAAGAGATTTGGGAAGGGTTTAGGGTTTTAAAAATTTTTTTATTTTCTACAAGGGTTTGGGTTTAAGGGGTTTTGTTTTATGGGTGGGATTATTTTGAGGAGGACCTATTGCTTATAACCTTAAACAATCAAGGGCTTTGTAAAAGGGTTTTACTCCAGCGGTTGGAAATATTGCAAAAACTTTTAAATTATGGCGTCTGTTTTTTTAACTTTGGTTGTGGCATGGAATGAAAGAGGGTTGGGGGATTCCAAGTAAGCGAAAATTGTTTGGGGAAAACTTCCTGGTTTGGGCAGAAGGTTCCCCCCGGCAATAGTCTGTCTTTTCGAAAACCCCCTGACTAAAACAAGCTCCCACTGGCGCAAAGGCAGGGGTTGGGGGGCGCTCCCACTCGGTTTTACCCCTCACATTCTGGGAAGGGGTGGTGTGTTTAATTCATGGGCCATTCCTTTTAAACATGTTATTGAATTCAAAAAAACTGATCCATTTTGGTTTTAGATTTTGTTTATTTTCCCATTGAAAAAACTCATTTAAACCCCCAGTTTTTTTTGAAACTATATATACCCCTTTCCCTCCGTACTAAAGGCAAAATTTTTTAAAAAAAATTACTAATTTTGTTGGAATCTTTCCCCAGGGGCCCCAAGTTTTTAATTTTTGGGTGTTTTAATAAATATTTGCACCCATACTGGGACTTTTTTTCAGGGGGGGAGATTTTGGGACCCCCGGCCCAGCCTATTCCCCTTGCAAAAAACATAGGTCAAATGTGATATTTGGGGGACTAAGACACCCACAAAAAAGCAATATCATGTTATTCCCCACGAATCATTCACTCTAAAGAATAAAATTCGCTGTGGCCCCCGGACTCAAGGGCCCCCATATGTAATTCAGTTGATATTAACTCGTTTGTTTTTTGGGATCCTCCCCCTTTGGGACAGTGTCCCTTGGACTGTGGCCGGGAACCCGGGTGCGGGGTCAGACGGGGGAGGGCCCCCCAAATTTCCCTTCTGGGGGGAAAAATTGTGTGGGGGGCCCTTTTTTGGGAAACCCAAAAAATTTAAAGGGGAGTTCTTTTTCCCAATAAGGGGGAAAACTGCTTCAGTGGCATGTGTGTGGGATCCCTTTTGAAACATTTTGTAAAAGGGGAAATTAAACCCATTGGGAGGGTTTATTTAAAAAAGGAAAACTATAACACGTACCCTTCACCCAATTTTCTTGCGGGTTTTGGGTAGAAAAGGGAAAAAGAAAAAGGAATTTTTTTTGGTAAACCCCTTTGGAAAAATTGGGACAACGGGGAAGGGGGCCCAAAACAAAATCTTGAAAGGGGAGAATTTGATTAAAGTAGCAAAAGGAAAAAAAAGTTTTTGTTCGGCAACGCTATTTTGTTCAAGGGGGAAAGCGCGGGGACATTTACTGTTTAATATTGTAAAATCCCAGAAAAGCATCCAGTATATTCCCAAAAACCCTTAAAAGGACAAGGGCCCTATGTAGTCATTTGAAATCCCGATACCCTAAATGTTCTGCTACGTTTTATAAATTTTTATATACCTCGGGGGGTGGGGGTTTAAGGGGGATGCTTTTGAAGATTTATTGGTCTAACATTCCCCTTCCCCATCTCTAAAAGGGAAGTAGAAATTGCTCTAGAGCACCCAAATTTATTTTGGGAAAGAACTAGGGTTCCCTTTGTGCCAAGGCCCCAAATAAAAAAAGCCCCGGGGAAATGGAGGGTTCCCCAGCTGAATTTTTTAAAGTTTCCAAAAAGGAAACCTTTTTTACCGCATTTACTTGGGGGTCTTCCAGGGGGGCCCTTTCCGGGGAGGGGCCCATTTGCCAATTAATGGGGGGGAAGAAATTTTATTGTACTGTTTATTTAAACCCGAAAAGGATGTTTCTGGGTCCAGGGCCCCTTCGCCCCAGTCTGGGCTATTTCCCCAAACTGATGTTAAGCTATTGGCAAAAAGTTTTTTACCCTTATAGGTAAAAGCAAAGTCTTAAAAAAAGTGCCCGTTCATGAAGACCAGTGGGGTTTTAAATCCCCAAATTTAAGTCAACTCCCATTAAACTTAAAGGGAAGCCCTTTTTTCTAAATTTTTCCAAAAGGGAGTACAGGGCGAGGGGGGGCAGGGGGGTTCTTTTCAGATTGGAGGGTCCCAAAAGGGGTTTTGACAGTGTGGAAGGGGGGGTTCTTGGGGGGTGGCTTGAGGAAAAAAGGGGGATTTTGGGGCCCCAAAATTTCCCTTATGGGGATTTTAAACTATTGTTGCGAACCCCCGGGCTAGAGTAGGGCCCCAAAATTGGTTTGTTTGTCAGAGGCATTCTCCTTTAAACAAAGGGGGGGGGGACCGGACGGGGCTGCCCCTTATCCCCCCCTTCTTTTTTGCCTTGGCCATTGACCCCCTAGCTTGGTCATCAAAAATTTGGCAAGGGAAACTTACGGTTTTCAAAAACTTTTGGGCCCTAGGGGAGGAGAGAATTTCTCTCTAATGGGGACGAATGCTTCTTTATGTGGGGAAAAATGTAACTTCTTTTTGGGAAAACCAATCAGCCCCTACATAGAGGGATTTTTGGTTCGGGTTTAAAAATTTAAAAATTGGGAAAAAAGTCTCCCTTTTATTCCCCTTTTGGTCCTCCCCCGGGGAAGGAAAATGTATTGTCCAGGAAATTGCAGTTACAGATGTAAAAAATTCTTTCCCAAATATTTAGGACTAAAAAATCACCCCCCTTGCCCGAAAAAGATTATATTGCCCACAATGTGTTTTCCCCCCTTCTTAGAGTTTTGACCAAAAAAGGATAAATGCTTGGTGTAAGTTTTGCCTTTATCAGTTATAGGTATAGGGAAATCAAATTTAAAAATGATTGCTATGCCCCCGTTTTCTTTCCATTATGCAAATTTCCCCAAATTTGGGTCCCCTTTAAATATCTTTAATAAAAAAACCACGACTTTTTCGGAGCAAACTTTGGAAAAGGGGGGGGCATTGCCAGGTTTGGGATTAAATTATTTGAAAAGGGGGAAAAAAGGGATAGGGAGGATTTGCAAATCCCGAAACACTTGGTTTCTACTTTATACCCTCACAATGGAGCTTTTTGCAGGGGGGGTTGTAGGGAAGGGAGGGGTTTCCATTTGGGCAAGTTGCTAGAAAACCTAAAAGGGCTCTTGGCCCATTTGAGTTTTTGCGGGGATGCTGACAAAGGGGGGAAACTAAATTTTCTTCAGGTCTTTCTTTTCCGAAATTAATGTTTAAGGTGGGGGAAAAGGAGGAAAAAGGATTTTTTTGGGGGGTTATACCTCATTTACCCAAATTTTCCCCCGCTAGGGTTCAATGGGAAAGGCTTCCAGAAATTTGAAAATTTTGACTGACTTTAAGAGATGGAATGCAGGGGAATTGGGTTTGTTTTAACCCCAAAATTTTGATGGTTCGGGAAATGTTGAGTTTTTTTTTGAGCTCCCCGGGGAAAAAAGTTTGCCCTACCGCGCCAAGTTTTTTTCCCAATTTTTTGCGGGGGTTGAGGCATGCGGTTCAGATTTAAAAGTTCCCCAAGGGGGATCTGCCCTTTTAAATCGGGCTCCCCTAAAATTTAGTTTGGGGAAAGCAGAGTCAAAAAAAAGGTTTTAATTTTCAAAAAGCATTTTTGGCATTTGGGCCCGGAGGAGTATATTTATAATCAACAGATTCCCGTTTAAAATTTAAAATGGGGGGGAGGGTTGGGGCCCCCAAAAGTACAGAAAAGGGGGATGGGGTTTTGGCCTTGCGAGATTGGTGTAATTAAGTGAGGCAAAAAAAAAATTTTCACACCCTTATTTTGGTTGCATAGAGCTTTTTAAAAACTCCTTTCCAGCTATTCAAATGGGGTATTGGGGTCAGACTCCATTTGCCCAGGGTTGTGAAAGGGGGAAAAGGGGCCCCCGCTTTTGCACTTTGTTATGGGATTTGGGGGCAGGGGGAATTTGGGCAAAATTCTGGTAAGAGGTTATCCAGTTAATTAAAAAGTTCATAAAATTTGATATTATCTCTAAAACCCACTTTCCTGTGTACTTGGTATATAGAAGAAATTGTATTTGATGGGGGAACAAAGAAATTAGGATTTCCCGTGTGTTATATGGCCAGAAAGTTAAAATTTCCTTTGGAATGGAATTTCAGTCTTCTCCAAACCCGCCATAACCGAATAAAGTAAAAAAAAAAATTTAAAAAATGTATCAGGGTTGGAGAGGGGCGGATAGTAAAAAAAAAAATGAAATTTGGGGAAAAAATGAAGGTATATGGAAACCCTTGGTCAATTCCCCCGGTTTTCCTTTTCGTTCCCTTACTGCTACAAAATTCAGGTTTTGGGGCAAGGAAGGGGGGCATTTTTCCCTTTCCCTTTTTTTGTTAGTTGAACAAAAGGAAATAGACCCCCTTTGGCAAAGTGAATTCTGTCCTTGATTAAAATTTGCTTTTAAAAAAATTTAAAGGGTTTCTTTCTCTTGGTTTGGTGGGGGTTTTGGGTGGGATGTTGGGGTTTTTTTTTTATGGTTTTTTTGTATGTTAATACTGCTGAAAAACACTTTTCAAAGATATATGGTACGAAAAATTTTTTCATTTACTTCCCAGGGGTTTTTTTTTTTATTTTTAAAAAGCAAAAAAATGATTGTAAATGTTTAAATTTTCCTGTGTAAAAAAAAAATGGTAAAAGAGACGTTTATTCTGTTTTCTGATTAATTGTTTAATTAAAAATATAATTTATTAAAAAAAAAAAAAAAAAAGAAAAAAAAAAAAAAGGTTTTTTCCATTTTCTACAGTGTTATTTTTCACGCCTGCTTTCTCCCTCTGTTCCCGACTCAGGGCCCCCTCAGCTGGGGCCCCGGGGAAACCACTTGTTCCTTCGTCAATTCACCCGCTAAACTCAAAATTTTATTGGAACAACTTGGGCTTAGATTTGCTTTTACAGGGAAAGAAAAGGGGGGTGCAGATTGAGCCCACAGTCGGCTGTTTTTGCAGACAGAAAGAAGGAGCCCAGCAGATTGTAGTGCGCTAAAATCATGCAAGCTGCAGAAAAAAAGGAAAAAAGGGGCCCAAAACCCCAAATTTTTAGAAAACAAAAAGTAAAAACAAACAGCTCACCTCTTTTAGGCACATCTTTGGGATCACTGGGGGAAGCTTGGGGTACTGAGGTTTTAAGCAACGGGATCCCGGGCCCCCCCTCGTGCAATTCAAGATACAAACAGAAAATTTAACCAGCGTTCCCCCGTTCCAGAAAAAGAAAAAAGCCCGGGCTTCTTTAAAGTATTCCCTTTCCCTTTATTGGGTTTCCAAAAAAAGGGGCGGACTCTTTCTCATGAGTAAAGGGGTCAAAGTGACCCGAAACGGTTTTGTTTTGCTAAACCGGGCCATGACTTAACCAGGCCCCCCTGGGTTCCGTACAAAAAGGGGGGGAAATCAAAGGGATTTGGGCATGCATAATTTTTTTCATTTGTTGGATTTAATAAAGGGAAAAGGGAAACTTTTTAAAAAAGCCCTGGGTGTTTCTATTCTGGAACGGGTGGGGTAACTAGCTGGTTCATTTTCTGTTTGTTTTCCAATTGTAGAAGGGGT
>JAODAL010080703.1:0-12152 GCA_025379985.1 Phyllomedusa bahiana | reverse complement strand
CGGGTTAAGAGGCCCTTGTTAACCAGACATTACATTACGTTAACTTGGGACTTAAAATAAGCCCCTGAGCCCCTTCATGGTCGGGGAAAATTTCCCCTTTGGGTTTTATGTTTTTTTTTGGGCTTGGATTGGACATATAGGTACATTTTGATTTGAGGGTTTTGTCTACATGGGTTATAAAATTTTAAAAAAAAAGGCAAAATTTTTTTATTTTTAACACACCAAAAGTTGGTCTTGACTTTTGTTTTTTGGGTTTTTCCCAAGGTGGTAACCGTGGGGGTGGGTCACCAACTTTCAGATAAAAATTGAAAGTTGCAAACATGAAACCAGGGGGAGGAAATTTGGACCAAATTTTGGGCCATGGGGATGGGGGAAAAACAGGAGGGGAAAAACCTTTGATTGTACCCAAAGGAGATAAAAGGGGCCCAAAAAAAGGAGGAAAAAAGTACAAGCTTTGCCAAGGGTTTGGATCTGAGGGGCAAAAACGGGACAAAAAACCAATTGTTTTAAAAGGGAACCTGTCACTTTTGGGGTTATGATGCTCTTGTAAAAATTGCAAAGTTAAAAAACAGACACGCATGTGTCCTTATTTGTAAGATTATTTTGTCACAGAGTTTTTTGGGGCCCTCATGTTATGAAAACTGTCTAGGGGGAAAACTTTTTTTTTTTCCCATGAAACCCAATCAGGCTCCCCTTTCTTTTTCTTTTTGTGCTCTAAAAAAAATAAAAGGGGGAGCTCTGATTGGTTTTCTATTAGGATGGGCAAATTTTCCCCGGGTTTTCGGTTCTTTCACTTCCCCGGGTTTTCTCGGCAAATAATAATTTCCTTTTTCCTTTTTTACGGGGGGACGAATCACTTTAAAAAAAACACCCTTTTTCCCAAAGGCTGCCCAGACCCTGCAGGGTGTTGTAGAACATTTTTTGCAATGTTTAAAATTATGCAGAGGGGCTTGGTTTGGCTTTTCATACAATTTTGTGTTTTAATGACACGAAGATGACTGACGGGCTCTTAGAATGCTTCACTATAAAATTCCCTGGGAAATTAAGGGGGTTTTTTTTAAAAAATTGCCCAAAAAAAAACCTGAAGGGGGAATGTTCCCTGTTTAAAGTCATGGCAGGGACGGGGTTGGAAAAAAAAAAAAAAAAAAAAAAAGAAAAAAGCTGGGGGCCCCGGGGGGCCAAAAACCCGTGACAGATTTTGGGAAAGGTGGGGGGCGGCAGCCACAGCGAAATGGGTGGTCAAAGTGGCAAAATTTGATTTTTCTGGAGGGTGGAAAAAAAAAAAGGGTAGTCCATTCTTTAAAAAGGGCTTTTATTGTCAACACCCCACATATCATGGGAAAAAAGCCACCCCCACCTCCCCCTAGGGCCCGTTTCGCGCACGGATTTGCGCTTTTTTAAAGGGCCCTTTTTGAGAAAGCGCTTGGCATTTGCGCAAAACCCGGCCGATAGGCGGATGGGGGATGTGTTGGGTTTCCCGGATTGTGAGTGTTGACAATAAAATTTTTTAAAAAAGAAAAAGGGGACCCGGGGGTTTTGGGCCGCATATTTTTTTCTTCCAAATTGGTTGGCCCAGGGGGACTTTTTCTAATTTAGAGCGGGAGCACCGGGGGGAAATTTTGGGAATTATTGCGGGGGTACCCTGTATTAGTTTTTGACGTATAGGGAAAAGTGAATCATGTGTGTGGGTTTGCCGCCTGATTATTTTGAGTTCGGGTTAAAAAACAGGATTTGGCCAAAGGGAGGGGGCAAGGGACACGTGTGTGGGTTTTAGGGCAGCACCCAACAGCGGGCAGCATGAGGTCGGGAACAGTGGCCACAAGGGCCCACAGTGTTTTGGGGGTCCAGGGCAGCGCCACAGCACCCGCATGGGGGTCAGGAAAAGGGCACAATGAAAAAGGAAGTTTTGTAGGTTAACGGCCCAGCGCCCCAGAAGCTTGGGGTTCAGACGTGGAAAAATTGCGAGTGTTTTGGTCCGGCACCCAAGCCACAGCGGGGGCAGCATGGGTTTCAGACAGTGGCCCCAATGACATTTTTGGGAAAGTGGAAAAAAAAAAAGGGGGGTAAAGAACCAAGGGGGGAAAATAAAACCCACGATTGGGAGGTTTTGGCAGCAGCCACAGCGCAGCATGGGGTTTCGGACAGTGGCACAATGCCCTTTTTGGAAAGGTGGAAAAAAAACCAGGATTTGGCAAAAAAGAGGGGGCGATTGCCCACGTGTGTAGGTCAAGCACAGCCACAGAAGGAAAGCTTTGGGGTTTCAAAACGTGGCCAATGACACAGTGTGTAGGTAAAGGGCAGCAGCCACAGCAAGCAGTGAGGTCGGGAACAGTGGCCCCAATGACAGAGTGTGTAGGTCACGGCAGCGCCACAGCAGCAGCATGAGGTCGACAGTGGCCAAAAGGGGGTTTTGGGTGGGGCCCGGGCCCAGCACCCCCTGCAGCAGAATGAGGTCAACAGTGGACAATGACTTTTGGGTGGCAAAAAAAAACAGGAGAAAGGGGCCACAGGGGTGACAAATGGAAAAGTGTGGAGGTCATGGGCAGCAGCCAAAAAACCCCGAGAAATTGGGGTTTCAAAACAGGGGCAAAATTTGCATTCTGGAGGGGGCCAAAAAAACAGGAGTAGGAAACCCGGGTTTGGGAAACAAAGACACAGTGTGTGGTCACAGCGCAGCCAAAAGCAGCACCCATGAGGTCGGGCAGTGGCCCAAAGGGGACACAGTGGGGGTTAGGTCACGGCAGCGGGCCACGGGAGCAGCATGAGGTCAGACAGGGGGAAACAATGACAGAGGGGTGTAGGCACAGAAATCAGCCCACGCCAGCAAAAGGTCGGGGAAAGGGGGCATCAATGACTTCCCTGGGGGGGGTGGGCCAAAAAAAACTTGGGGGTAGGCCCCGGAGTGGGACAAACACAGTGTGTAGGTAAAGGAAGCAGCCCACACAGCAGCACATTGAGGTCAGAAGGGGAAACAATGACGAGTGTGTAGGTCACGGGCAGAAAGGCCACGACCCGCACGAGGCCCAGCCCAGTGGCAAAAGACATTCTGGGGTTTGGAAAAAAACGGGGTGTTGGGCCCAAAAGGGGGTGGACAATGACAGGTGTGTAGGTAGGGAAAGCAGCCACAAGAAACCACCCAATGGGGGCCCAGAAGTGGCACAATCACATTCGGGAAAGGTGGAAAAAAAATTTGGGGGTTTGGCTACAGATGGCACAATAATTAAAGGGGGTGGAGGTGATGGCGGCAAAAGGGAACAGCATGAGGTCAGAGAGGGGGGCCCCTTTTTGACACAGTGTGGAGGTCAGGCGGGGCGGGCCACGGCAGAAACCCCTGGGGGTAAAGCGTGGCACAAGGGGAACAGAGTGGGGAAAGGGGGGGGGGCCCAATACCGCCCCGGGTTTAAAGATGGTTGGGGGCGGGATGGAAAAAACTGTCAGCAGATGTTTTGGATCAGGGGGAATGGGGCATAGAATAGTGGTGAGGAGGTGGGGTTTTTAAACCCCGACTCATTTCTCACAGTTTGGGGGGAGGCGTCATGGCTGATGAAAGTCTGCCCCCCCTTTTAAGGCATTGGGGTTGTGTGGAAATCCTGGCCGACCCACCCCTGATTATCTTGACAAAGGGGTCAGTCGTTCCAAATTCCCGTGGAAAAGGGGGTTTTCTCCTTGGGGGTTACGATGTCCCCCCCCGCCGGAACCCAGCCCCTGTTGCCACATACTGGGTGGGGCCCGGGACAGCTTTTCCACTGCAAACTGGGCCCAATTTGGGGGGCCCCCACACCCAATTTTGGTGCCCAGTAGTCCAGGGATCTTCTAAACGGGGGGGGGGCAGAGTGCTTTCCAAGTAGGCCACCCACCTTTTGGGTTTTCGGGGTTGCCCCAGGTCCGGCGGGCTGCTGGCGACTGCCCTCCTCACTGGGGCGGTAAAAGGAAAGTGTTCAGTGACCCCAAACCTTAGGTTGCTGTTTGGGGGAGTGGTATGCCCCCAAACCCCCTCAATTTCCCCCCGGCCCAAAAAAAAAAAGCCGGCGGAGTTAGTGGCGCTAAAAAAACCCCCCTGTCAGCCCCTGTCAGGAGGAGGGTTTTTGCCGCACTTAGGCAGCGGCCAATGACTACGGGGTTTCCCCTTTTTGTTTTGAGTTTTTTTCCTCCCTTTTTCAATAGCGGGGGAAAAAGGCCCTTTTTTTGGCCCCGGTTTGGGGGGCCCAAAAATAGGGTGGAGTGCCAGAAGTTTTCCCTCGGGCCGGTGATGACTATTCGGCTTGTCACTAGAAAGGAAAAAACTGCTTGGGGGGGGGGCCTCTCCCAAAAAATTTTGACTCCGAGTGGCCCCCCTTGCCTCCATCTCCACTGTTTTACGGGAAGGGTTTGCCTTGGGGGGTTCAACGGGGTCGTCTTCCTCTTCTCCTTCAATACCCCCAAAGGCTGCCCCGGGCCCTTCTTTTTTGTCACCTGGGTGAAAACCCAAACCCCTTTTCCCCAAAGAAATGTTTGTCTTTTCCTCCTCCTCCCCTCCTTTTTAACCCCCCCCCGGACTTTTGTGGGCGCGAGATGTGGGTCCCCACGTCTCCGTCCCTTGCAGTTTTTGCCCAGCTTCGTTCCAGGTTTGAACCCAGGTGGAATGACGTTTTTCACCCCTTTAGTCCGGGCCCGGACTGACCCAAAAAAAGGGGGCCCTCAAATTGGCCTCAACAAAGGGCAGGTGTACCCCAGGGAGCTCCCACTGGCTGACATCAAATTTTACAAGGGGGGGTCTCCTGTCCCCTGGTTCAAAAAAAATTTCTTAATGGCCTTTCTGTTTTCAGCGGTAAAACTGTGCGGGCGGGGAATTTCCAGGGGGTGGAAACATCGCATTTCAGATTTTGTTTGGGGGGGGCCTTTCTGCCGTGAAATCAGGAGGGTGTTCCTGGCTTTGTAGGAATGGATGAAGTGCATTGCACATTTCCGGGCCATTTTCAGAATTCTTTGAAGATTGGTGGAAGACTTCAGGAACCCTTTTTCCCAACCAGATTGAACACTGGCCATGCAGGGCCATGGACCATCCCCCTCGGTGCGCCGCACCATGTTTCCCCCCATTGCCGTCACCATGGTTCCGATTTGCGTTGGGGCGGGAAAGCCACACATTGATTTCTTTTGCATGCGCGGAGCGTTTCCCCGTGTGATTTGTTCGCCGAGGGCAAGCCCGGTGTAGAAAATGCGTGACCCGCTGTGCCCTACAATGTGGTTGATGGAGCGTACTTGTGGAGGCTGAGAGGTGGTGGGGGTGGGGAGGAGGGGGCGGACATTGGGCAGGAGCCACGTTTGACAACGTGGAGGAGGGGAAAACGGCGTCTCTGTCCCAAATTTTTGGTGTGCCCGGGCCGGAAGCCCTTCCCCAGTGGGCCGAAAAAGGGCTGTACTGGCCTGGAGTTTTGTTTTCAGTCCGAGTCCGTGCTGCCTTTTTACCTTGGAAAAAAAAACCCATAAGCTCAAGAGGCCACCTTCGTTTTCTATTTTTAAGTGTGGTACTCCTTTTTGGAAAAAAGAAAATTTTTGGCTTGGGGAAATCTCCTCGGCCGGCACAAAACATTGTTCTCTGAAGGTGCAGGTCCACCCTTTGGGAAAAAGGGGGGGGATGCGACCAACTTTGGGGCAGGGACGGTAGCTTCTGCACTTAGGATGGTTGGGCTATGTTGTCTCTTTGCATCGCCCGCTGAAAAAACTGCTGGCGCCGGGTAGCAAAAGGAGCAGGAGCATTTGGCCGGGAGATGTTGGGGAAAAGAGAAAAAAGTCCTTCTGCAGAGGTGGGTGGGCCCTTGGGTGGGGTGAATGGAATGCGTGCCACTGGCCCCTGCTGTGCTGTTTCTGGCGGCAGGATGGACCACCAACTGAGCCCAGTTTTCCGGCACCGGTGGTGACCTGCATGTGTTGGTGGTGCAACGT
Source organism: Phyllomedusa bahiana (assembly GCA_025379985.1). Taxonomy (NCBI): domain Eukaryota; kingdom Metazoa; phylum Chordata; class Amphibia; order Anura; family Hylidae; genus Phyllomedusa; species Phyllomedusa bahiana. Next base: position 6,230 of record JAODAL010080703.1, on the reverse strand, counting down.
TGTCCTGGCCCCGCTTCACTTTTGCCACAGTTTTTCTTTAAACCAAAATTGGCTTTTTCCCCCGGGGTCTTAGAAGAACTTTCCCACGCCGGATATCGATTTTTCCCCCAAGTTGACTAGGGACTAAGCCACCGCTGCCTCGCTGAGCCCTGGCCGCTACTTTCTTGGGCCGGGAAAAACGGGTTTTTTACCCCTGGCCTTGGGTCCCCACCTACATGCTGCTATCTGCTGTCCGGGCCCACAAAACCCACTTGCTGGGCTGCGCCGCTGCCGACCGCAAAGCTGCGCTCCCCCCTTCTCCTGACATGATGAAACCCTTTTCCCCCCGGGGTCCCAAGCGGGGCGGTACATCTCTCTATTTGTGTTTCTTCACCTATTTTCTCACCGGTCCTTGGTATCAGGGTGACCCCCCAAACTGACCTCCCCGCCACTTCAACATCTATCTTTGCGCCCCATTTCCCAAAAAGCAGGGGATATTGGGCCCCCCTTTTTTCGCTGCCAAGTGCTCTGATGCCCCCCCTCAATTGTTCATCCTCGTAATAGTGGCCGAGCCGACCCCATGTAGTTTTTGTGAGGGGCCGGATGGGACAGAGGCGGGTTGGGAGGGGGGTGAGGGCCCCCTGCCCCCGCCCCGGGCCCCCTTTCCCTTTTTTAAGGGTTGTTTTCTGATTTCCCCAAAACCAAACTCTTGGTTTGGGGTTTTTCGATGTCTTTGGGGGAAGGGGTTGACCTGGGTCAAACAATCAAAAAAATTTGGGTTTTGCTGAAAAAAACCCCAAAGGGCCCGTTTGATGACCCCGGCGTTGTGGCCCTCCCCGAGGGTGGCCCCCTGCTGGGGACTTTTCCCCTTGCTGTGTTTTGGAAACCCGGGGCCCCTGGTTTGTTTGTCCCTTTTCCCCTTCGCAGGGGGAAGAACCCTCCCCCCTTTTGTCTGACTTTACTGTTTTTTTTTCTAAAATGTACAAATTTGTTTGATGAAGAGATTTGTTATTGAAAAAATTCCCACACCTTTGTTTTTGGGACTCCAAATAAACCCAAATAAGAAGTTTGGGTAACCCTTGGATTAAATTGCGCTCCACAAATGGGCGGGGAAAAAATTGCCCTTGTATGTGCCTTTTTAAAAACCCTCGGGTGTATTTTCTAAATTTAAAAAAAGCAAAAAACAGGTTTAAATTTAAAAAACCTTTTCGGATATGAATTTTTTGCAAACAGAATTTTTCTGTGGCGGTGAAAAAAAAAGTTTCTTTTATGAGTACAACTGAGAACAACGTTTAAAATTAACCCCTGGATGTTTTTTGGGCCCCCCAAAAAAAATTGGCAACCACAAATTTCGACCCTTTTTTGCGTCTTCCCAATGGCGTTTTTTTTTTACGCTACACAAAAAAAAAGAAAAATTTGGGTTTTTTAACCCTTTCGCTTGGGGAATTATGCGTACGGAAAAAATTTATATTTTGGGGGTTTTTTGAAAAAAAAAAAAGGGTTTATTTTAGCCCAACCCAAGCGAAAAACAATGTTTTAATTTAAACCCCGGGGTTTTTAATTTTTTGGCCCCCCCAAAAAAATTTGGGAAACCCAAAACAAAACTAGGGTTTTTTTGTAGCGTGTTCAATGGCGTGTTTTTTACGTACCCCAAAAAGAGAAAAAAATTTGTAAATTAACCTTCGTTTTGGGAATTTTGGTACGGGAAAAAAATGTTTTTTTTGGGCTTTTTGAAAGGCGGTTTTTTTTAGTCACCCAGCAGAAAAAAAAGCTTTTTTAACCCTGGTTTTTTAAAAATTTGCCCCCCAAAACCCAATTGGGAGAAACCAAAAATACAGCTTTGTAGCGTTTTAAACAATGGGGTTTTTTTTGCGCTACACAAAAGGGGAAAAATTTGAAAATTAACTTTCCCCCTTTGGGTAAATTTAAAGGTTTTAAGGAAAAATGTATTTTTTGGCGTTTGGAAAAAACGGTTTTTTTTGTACCCCAGAAAAAAAACAAACGTTTTAAATTTAAAACCCCGGGGAGGGTTAAATTGCACCCAAACATTGGCAAACCAAACACGAGCTTTGTAGGTTTTTTAAAATTGGCGTGTTTTTTTCCCAATTCCAACGTGAATTAAAAAAAAAAAAAAATTTTGAAAATTTAAATCCTTCGTTGTGAATTAGGCTACAAAAAAAAAAATTTTATTTTTTTTTTTTCTTTTTTGGGGAATTTTTTGAATGGGGGTTTTTTTAGTAAACCACAGCAGTAAAAAAAGGGCTTTTTTAACCCCGGGAATGTAAATTGCCCCAAAACAATTGGAAACCAAAAATTTCAGTTTTGTAGGTTGTTACAATGGCTTGTTTTTTGCGTTTACACAAAAAGAAAAAAAATTTTGAAATTTATTTTGCTTGGGGGAAATTAGGGAAAAGGAAAAAAATTTATTTTTTTGGCGATGAAAGACGGTTTATTTTAGCCAAAAAACCAGCGGGACAACCTTATTTAAAACCCCTGGATTTTTAAATTGGGAAAAAAAGGAATTGAGCACCCAAAAATAAAAGGGGTTTTTGAAATTTGAAAAAAAAACCGCTTTTTTCTTTAAAAATAAAAATACAACGGGGAACAGGCTTAAAACCCCCCGGGATATTCATTGTCCCCGGTGAGAGATAGAAAAAAAAATGTATATGCAGCTGCAGGGGGGACGCACATTTGGATTTCCCAGCCCATTACCCCAAAAATTTTTAAAAAAATTAAAAATTTTTTAAAGAGAGGTCTCTGGGGAAGCTGGCCCCCCCCAAAATTTTTCGCTGTTTTAAATACTTTTCCCTTCATTTTAAAGGCTTTTTCAAGTCGGCGGCTGCCCCCACCTTCCCTAGTCAGTTCTTGAGGGGAATTGTGAACTGCCAGGGGTCGGTCCCGGGGGACTTTTTTTGTGGGGTTGACGCCCACGAACCCCGGCCGGGGTCTCTGTTGGCTTTATCTTGTTTGGTCTTGCGGGGGCCTTTCCCCTTCTTCCCCCCCAGAGTGTTTTTCCCCCCTTTTTTCCCCATGTGCTCGAAGCCAATTTTATAAATTTTTGCCCTTTCTTTCCCCCCCAAAAAATTTTCCCCCAAAATTTTCGATTTTTTCAAAACCCAAAAAGTTTACCTGAAATTTTCAAAAACAAATTTCCCACTTTCGTTAAAAATAAATTTTCTCCCATCTTTTAACTTTTTCACCAAAAAACTGGCCCAAAAAATTTTTTAAAAAAAGCCATTTTCAAGTTGGGATGTCCCAATTTCCCCATTTTCCTTTTCAAACCCGCCTCCCTTTGTTGTCGTGTTCCCCCCGCTCCCCCCCTCCCCCCCCCCTGGGGTTTGGGGAAAGGTTTGATGCTTTTTTTTTAAAGTCTCAGGCCAACAAGATAATAATTAAAATTTTTTCAAATTCTACCTTTTTCCCTAATGTTACACCCTAAAAATATAGGTTGTGTCTTGTGAAAAAATTTCCTTTTTGGCCCCCCCGCTGAGCTGTATTGAGGGGGGAAAGCTGACACAGTCATGTTTAAATGGGGTACAGGGGACACTCTGAGGGCTGAACAGGAAGGGTTTTTCTTTTGTTTAAAACGGGTAAATGTGATTTTTCCACCCAAATGACAACCATACACATCCCGTCTTAAAGTTGCAAAACCCTTGCTTATGCCCCAAAGCTGTTTTGCTGGCCCGCCAAAATGACGGGGAAAGCGCCTAAATGGCGCGACGTAATATTTTTTCCCGCGATTCCCACTAAATTATTGCGTGACTTTTTAAAAAATTTCCCTTTCCCAAAAAACCTTTGCCGGATTTAAACCTTTGTTTTTTTATATCGCTCAAAAACTTTTTTTTATCCTTTTGGGGGAAAAACCCATTTTTTTCCCCCCAAGTTTTTTAACTTCCGGGTTTTTTGTTTTTTGGAAAAATTGCTTCTTTATTGTAACTAAATTTTCTTTCGTCATGTTGCCATCTTTTTTGTGAAGTGCACCACCCCTTTTCCTGCAGGGGGAAAAAAACCCCAAACATGTTCCCAAAAACACTCCTGTTTTTTACTTTTGGGGAAAATGGTTTCTTGGTTTTCCAAGCTTTCCCTTTTTTTTCCAAACGTAAGGAGGGTTAATTATGGCCAAAAACAAATTAAATTTTTGATTTTGAGTTCATTCTAAATCTTTTTTTTTAAAGGGGTGTCGTTTTTGGCAACTCGAAATTTTCATTTTCTTTTTTAAAGTTTTTGGTTTAAAGGGAACTTGGGGGTGGCTGGGCCACTTCATGACCTTAATGTGCTTCTTTTTGAGCCACTCCTTTGTTGCCTTGGCTGTATGTTTTGGGTCATTGTCTTGCTGAAAGACCCAGTCACGGCCCATTTTTAATGTCCTGGGCGGAGGAAGAGAGGTTGTCACTCAGGGTTTTATGGTACAAGGCTCCATCCATTCTCCCATTGATGAGGTGAAGTATTCCTGTGCCCTTATCAGAGAAACACCCAAAACACAATGTTTCCCAAACCTCCATGCTTGACGTGGGGATGGTGTTCTTTGGTTCATAAGCAGCATTTTCTTATTCCAAACATGGAAGTTGATTTAAATGCCAAAGAGCTAAATTTTTGACTCATCTGACCAAAGCACCTTCTCCAGTCAACTCCAGAATCATCCAGGTGTTCATTGGAAAACTTCAGATGGGCCTTCACAAGTGGCTTCTTGAGCAGGGGGACCTTGCGAGCACTGCAGGATTTTAAACCATTATGTGTTACAAATGGTTTTCTTTGTGACTGTGGTCCAGCTGCCTTGAGATCATTAACAATTTCCCCCGTGTAGTTTTAGGCTGATCTCTCAGCTTCCTCATGATCAACGATACCCCACGAGGTGAGAGTTTTTCATGGCGCCCCAGATCAATGTCGATTGACAGTCATTTTGTACTTCTTCCATTTTCTTACTATTGCACCAACAGTTGTCTCCTTCTCACCCAGTGTTTTACTTATGGTTTTGTAGCCAATTCCAAGTTTATGCAGGTCTATGATCGTATCCCTGATATCCTTAGAAAGCTCTTTGGTCTTGCCCATGTTGTAGAGGTTAAAGTCTGACTGATTAATTGAGTCTGTGGAAAGGAGTCTTTTATAAAGATGACTAAGACAGCTGTCTTTAATGCAAATAATGAGTTGATTAGGAGCGTCAACTTGTCTGTAGGAGCCAGAAGTCTTAATTTTTGGTAGGGGTCAATTTTTTATCTTTCAGCAAAATGCAAATAAATTCATATTTTTTTTCAATATGATTTTTGGATTTTATTTTTGATTTTTCTAGCTCTCAAAAGTTAAAATTTGGCTACCTTATAATTATAGATTTTTCATTTACTTCGTCAGTGGGGCAAACTTTAAAAATCACGCAGGGATCAATTTAATTACTTCCCTTTTACTATATACGTATATATATTATATAATATATTATATATTATATATAATATTATATTATTTATATATATTTATATATTAAAATATATATATATATATTTATACATATATATATAGTGGTTGCAAACCTTACACCAGTATTATACTATTGAGTAGGAGGTGCTGAGTAGATACGTGTATGTAAGACCTATGGTATCAGTTATTTATGGTACAACCTGTTGATATGTCAAGCCTGAAGTGGGAGTACCTCTTTAATATGTTGAGATCCCATCTTGTGGCACTGCTGTTACATCTTGTTTTGAGAAAAAAAAATAAAGATTTGTTTTGAAAGAAAAGCCCAAAAATTTCATATGAAATTTAATGTATGTCCCTTTTAATTCTATTACAGCTCATCTGAGTAGATACAAATTACAGCTTTCTAGTTTATATATGTTACATTTTTTATTGCTTTATACTGATTAGACATGTTTTTCTCTGTTGATTACACGGTAATTCAATTACATTCTTCCTACAATTATGTCAGAGGCCATAACCCTGCTTTTTCTCCTGCCTTTTCCCGGCTGGGGATGTCTAAGTGCTAATCACATTGCATAGCTCACATCACACTGTGTGAGGTTATTAGTACAATCTGTTCAAATCTTCCATTAAAGAAATTGTGAACAAACAATTTCACATTTGCTTAAAACAAGTTAAATAATCACCCATAAAGCTAAGCAAGATTTTGTTCCCAGAATATATTTTGTTCAACACACATTTTGTTTTAAAGCCAAATACAAGATATGGTTTCCTGAGCTATCCATATCCTGTTCTTGCTCTGATTCATTTTATGTTTTGCCTACATTTAATGAAGTAAATAG
>JAODAL010080702.1:0-12152 GCA_025379985.1 Phyllomedusa bahiana | reverse complement strand
TCCGGGCCTGCCAAAAAAGGGTTTGTGTTTTTGAGTTCCCACCAACTCTTGGGGGGGGTTGTCAGAGTATCGGGGACCCAGTAACCAAAAAAAAAACCTTTGGTTTTTGTGAACAAACAGGGCCGCTAGATGACAGCGGCATTGTGGCCCACGAGTGACCCCTGCTGCGTGTTTTTTGGCTGGGGCCGGGGCCTGCTCCAGGAATGTTTGTGCCTCTGCCACCGCAGGTGAAGACCGCCACCTCTCTTTAATATTTTTTGTTTAAAAATAAGCATGTTTGATGAAGATATCTTATATATAAATAACATCTTATTTGACGAAAAATGAACCTACAAGAAGCTTGGGAACCCTTTGGATATAAATTCGCCCACAAATGGGCGGGAAAAAATTTATTTGTATGTGCCGTTTAAAAACTCTGGATTTTACGGGAATATAAAAGCACAAACAGGCTAATTAACCTTTCGGATATGAATTATACTACAGAATTTTTTTTTGTGGCGGTGAAAAACAAAGTTTCTTTTATGAGTAAACTGCAGAAAAATTTTTAAATTAACCCTGGATGAAAATTTCCCAAAAAGAATTGAGCAGCGGGAAATACTATTTGTAGGTGTTTTAAATTTGGTTTTTTCCTACGCCACGCCGGGGGGGGGCCCCGCGCCCCCCGTCCCGGGTGGGGGGCACACCCGGGTCACGAAGAGCGGCCCCACCCCCCCGCATACGCGTGGGCGCGCTCGCCCGGTTCCCTTACTTACCGGCCCGCCCCTGTTGCGGTTAGCCCCCCGGCCGCCGCCCCCGACACTAGGCCCCGCGCCGGCACTGCGAGATTTAAAGGCCGGTACCGGTAATTGGCTATTCCGGTCCGCCCTTATTTAAAAGCCTCCCCCTTCCGGGGGCCGTTCCCGGGATCTTTGGGGCCATTGTTGTATAGAAAAAGCGTTCAAAGCCTTTTCCCTGATTTAATTTTGTCCCGTACCTTTACTTCGTTTTCCCAGCTTCTTGCCGCCTGCCCTGCCTTGTGCCGTCCACGACCACGAACCTGTGCCCCTGCCTTGATTCTGCCTGCCCCCCGCTACGACCCCTGCCTACGTTCTGCACCGTGCTTACCTCGGTGCCACCGCAAGAAGTCCGTCGGGGGGGGGCGACTGGTAGACTCCCGCGCAGAAACCCACCCCGTTTCGGCGGGCTCTGGTGAAAAGGGACCTACTTAGTTTCCGTTCCCTGGCGTGGTTACACCATCGCTTGCGGTGGCCCGTGGATCCATTCTACAGGGGTACTGCAGTAAGATCCGGCCTGGACCCCGCAAAGGTGCCTCTGCGTCGACGCGACCCACACCATTGTGGCCAGCAGTCACAACAGTCGCTCGAACCCCAAACTCCCCCATCTCCCGCCATGATGCAGCATCCTGGCCGTCGCAGCAACCACCGCCCCCGGGGTTCCCCCCCCGGTCCCTCCGGTTCGGCCCCAACCCGCTGGTCCCGGCTCCGTCTATCTATGCCGACAAGTTCGATGGGGGACCCCAAAGGCCGGGGGGCTTTTATCACCCAATGCTCCCTGAACATTGGTTAATGGGCAACCAATTTCCTACGAAGGTCTAAGGGGGCCGTTCTTTGAAACCCCTTCTTTCGGAAAGCCCGGGCCGGGGCTACCCCCCTCTGGGAAGGGCACCCGGTACAGCTAACCTGGCTTCATTCCTCCCCGATTTCGGAGGTTTCGAGGAACCTTCCCGGGCTTCGTCGCCGAGAACGCCTTGCAAATCACGCCAAGGGATATCGTAGGGATTTGCCGTACGTTTCCCCCCTTTTGGCCTCTGAGTTGTGGGAAATGAAGCGGGTTGACTGCCCCTTCAAGGGGCCCTCTCCAGCCGATCAAGGTCCTATTGCCCGGGATCTCCCGTCTTCCCTTGAGGGGCCTTACCCCCTGGCCCTCGGATTGACATCCGTTTCTCGGAACGCCGGGAGGAACCCGGCAGGAAGGGGAACTAGCCCCGCCCTTTTTCCCTCGTCTCCCCCCCAGTATTTCAAAGGCCGCCTCATTTTCCCTCGCCACCTGCCGCCAAAGAGGCCATGGAGGTGGATGGGCCCCACCTGTTATATGAGCTAAAAGAAGACTGGGGGAGAATCTTTGTCTGTACTGTGGCAGTGCAGACCATTTCCGAAACCCTCCCCACTGCGCCTCACCCCCGGGAAACGGGCGCACCGGATATGGGAAGGCGTCCCTAGGTGAGGCAACCCTTTTCTCCCTGACCATCCCCTGATGTCGGTACGGGCCTGGTACCCTTTTTCAGGCTTGCTTTCCGGATTGGGTCGCGGAAAATTTTCTTGGACGTCCCCGGGTATCCAAGCTAACCTCCCTGTGATACCCCCTGGAGAACCTTTACTCATCTCCTCTTCTGGAGAGTTCTCAGATCAATTGGGTTTCCGAACTGAGCCCCTGGTCTACAAGAGGGGTGCTGATAAGGAGAGACTTGCGTTCTATGTACTACCCCTTCCCTCCTCGTCCTTTCTCCTGGGTCTCCCGGGGCGCAACCCCGCTCCCTGCCGATTGGGGGAGGGCAAAAACCTAATTTTGGGGTTGGGGAGTGTCTCTCGCTGTTTGGTGGCACCTCGCCCGGTTTTTTTCCGCCTCTTGGGGGGTCGTCTAACCCTCTGAGGCCCTTCCTCCCCATCCCAAAGCCTTTGCAGAGTTTCTCCGAGAAGCAAGTGGGTTGCCGCCCCACCCCCAACGATGTCTGTTGTCTTCGCCCGGGACTTTTCCCTCCACGTGCGGGTTTTACCCCTGCGGTACCTGAGCCTTTGGGCTATTTCTTCATAATAAAGGGGAAAATCTCCAGGGGGGTTTTTCCGCAAGTCTCCCCCCCAGGGGGGCCGGGTTCTTCTTCGTGCCCAAAAGGGGGTTAGTCTGCGCCTGCATAGGCCCTACGAGGCCTCAATAAGATTACGGAAAAAAACGCTACCCCCTCCCCTTTGATCAGGGGAATTTTTTTACCGCTACGAGGTGCCAAGATCTTTCCCAAAAAACGGGGCCTAGGGGGGTTATAATCCTACGGATCGGAGGGCGCGAATGGAAGACCGCTTTCAACCCCCCGCGGGGGCATTCGAGTCCCTGTACCCCTGGGGTTGAAAATCCCCCGGCTGTCTTCCAAGAATTGCAATGACATTTGGGCCCTCCTGTACACATGGTGGTTGTGTTTTTGACGACATTTGTTTTCCCCCCCGCCCTGGAATCCCATCAAGTTCACTTGGCCAGGTTCTCGACTTAAAGGGCCCAAAACTGCCTCTTGCCAAACTTGAGAAGTGCATTTTTCATCGCGGGCCCTCCCTTTCCTCGGTACATATTTCTGACAAGGGCCTACAGAGGATCCCGCGAATTGTCTGCCGTCCTACAGTGGCCGCCCCCTGGGTCCCCGAGCCATACAAAGATTCGGGGGTTCCCCAACTATTACAGGCAATTTATACCACATTTTTTCGTGGTTTCCCCCCCATAGGGGCTTTAAACCCAAGAAAAAACCAAAACCCTAAGGGCCTGGCCCCCAGCGGAGAGGAAGCCTTCTCAAAATTAAAAAGTGCCCTTGCCTCTCGCCCGTGCCTCTCGGCCCCGATACTAACAACCATTTTTTTCCAAATCGACGCCTCCCCGGGGGGCGGGGGAACCTCCCAAAAGGGCCCAAAGGGAAAACCCTCACTTGGGGTTCTTTTTAAAATTTTTTTCCCCAGTGAAAGGAACTACTTATGGGACCGGAATTTGGCCTCAAGTGGGTTGGAAGTGGCGGGTATCTCTGGGGGGGGGGCCCCTATCCCGTCAGCATCTTACCCGACCATAAAAATCTGCTGTATCTCCGACTGCCAACGCTTAATCCAGCCGGCTCTTTGGGCTCTTTTTCCCCCGGTTTTAAATTTTTCCCTATTTTGCCCTGGGAACGAATGTCAAAGGCCCACGCCCCCCTGTTTTGGATTTTTTACGGGGGACGAGTCCCCTCCACGGACATTTTCCCCCCAGAAGGCTCATCTCTGCCGCCCGGTAGATCTGCAAAAATTCCTCCCGGCAAGACCTCGTCCTCCAGCTCTTCGAAGAAGATATTGTCATGGGGGTCATTGCTCCCTATGCGGGGCCCCAGGAGTACAGAGGTCCCGCTCTTATCGCCCCATTTACTGGGGGCCCGGCCTACCCGGGGTTCGTGAGTTCTGGGAGGGTGTGCTTCATGTCCCAGAACAAGCTCCCCCGTCCAAACGGCAGGTTCTCCTGCCTCTCCCTTTCCCCCGCTGTCCTTGGACCCTGTGGCCCTGGATTTTATAGGATCTCCCTCCTTTTCCCCTGGCACACCCGGGTTGGGGGCATGACGATTCTCTAATTTTCCCATTTATTCTCTGCCGGGCCCACCCCCAGCTCCTCGCCTTGCCAGTTTATTTTTTTAAAATTTTTCGGCTGCTGGGCTTCCTCGGCACATGGCGGGCCGGGGGGGTTCAATTTTTCTCCAATTTTGGCCTCCCCCCCCTCTGCAAACCAACTTCAAATGAAATGGCTTTTTTCGGCCTACCACCCCCCGTCCAATGGGCAGGTAGAGAGAGTAAAACCAGACCCTAGGTGAAAATGGCCACTTTGTCTCCGCGCGCCAGGTGATTGGTCCCTTGTTGCCCCGGGCCGGGGTTTTTGTAAAACCATTTGGGCTCGGAATCTGCTGGTGCTGCTCCCCTTCTTTATTTTACGGGGGAATCCCCGCCCACCCTCCCCCCTTTCTGTGCCCCGGAGGGCCCCCGTGGGAAAAGCTGGGCCAGGACCCAAGCATCTGGAAACAGACCGCCATTCCTACTCCAGGGCCTCCGCCCCCACCCAAGGTCAAGCCGAAAAAAGCGAAGACTCCGCCCAAATTTTCCCCAGGGGACAAGGTTGGTTGGAGCTAAATATATACGTTTTCCAAGGGTTTCCCCTATAAGCTGGGGCCCCCCTTCCTGGGTCCCTTTGAGGTGCTCAAACGATTAACCCAGTAGCAACAAACTGCCTTCCCCCCACTATGGGGTCCCGAATCCTTCCTGTCTCCTTACTAAAACCGGGCATCCTAATCCTTTCCCCGGGATTGCTCCTCCCATCCTGAGGCCCCATACCACCGATGCTTTACGGTTTGAGATTCTAGATGTAAGCGGTCAAGGGGAAGGGTTTTTTTTCATTGACGGAAGGGGTTTTGGGGCCCAAAGAGGTCCTGGGACCAGAAAACAATATTTGGATCGGGTATGGTTCAGAGGTTCCTCCCCGGGCCAAAGGAGGGGGGGCGAAGGGGGGGGGGACTTCACGGGTGGGCCCCCGACCCCCTCCCCGGGGCGCGGGGGCCCCCCGTGGGCCCCCCACGAGCGGCACACCGCCCGCATGGGGGCGGTGGGCCGGGCCCCCCGGCCTCCCTTACTTCCCCGGGCCGCCCCTCTTTGCGGTTTCCCCAGCCCCCCGGCGCGGGGCGTCCCCCACATCTAGGCGCGGGGCGCGCCGCACTGCGAGATTTTTAAAAAGGCAGTGTACCCGGGAAAATTTGGTATTGCCGGTCACTGCCCTTTTTTAAGCCTGCCCCTTCCTGGGGGGCCCTTGCCGGGTCTTTGTGCCATTGTTGCCTATAGAAAAGCGTTTTAAGCCTTGTTCCTGATTTAGTGTCCGTACCTTTACTTCCGTTCCTTGACCACGCTTCTTGCCGCCTGCCTGACCTTGGCCTGCCACGACCCCGAACCTTGCCCCTGCTTGATTTGCCTGTCCCCCAATACGAGCCTGCCTGACGATTCTGCACCGGCTGTACCCCGGGGCCCCCGCAAGCAAGTCACGTCAGGGGGGCGACCCGGTTGACTCCCCCCGCAGCAATCCATCCCGCTTTGCGGGGGGCTTGGTGAAAAGGGGGCCACTTAGATTCCCTTTCCCCGGCGTGGCTTACCCACGTTGCGGTGGTCCATGGATCCACTTCTACATCCGGGGACGTGACATACACAACAAGAAAAAAATTGTTTAAATTAAAACCTGTTTGTGAATTATGCTCAGAAAATTGTATTTTTTGGCGGGGAAAAAGAGGGTTTTTTGGAGTAAAAACAGCAGCAAAACCTTTAAATTTAAACCCCCGGATGTAAATTGCGCAAAAAAATTAGCACGGAAACTAAGCTTTGTGGTTTTACAAATTTGGGGTTTTTTTCGTAACAAAAAAAGAAAAAAATTTTAATTAACCTTCGTTTGGAATTTTGCACGGAAAATTGTATTTTTTGGCGGTGAAAAAACGGTTTCTTGGGGCCAAAAGAGCAAAAAAACGCTTTAATTTAACCCCCGGGTGTAAATTGCGCAAAAGAATTTAGCACCCGGAAAAATACTACTTTGTAGCATGTTACAATTGCATGTATTCTAGCTACCAAAAAAAAGAAAAAATTGTAATTTAAACCTTTGCTTGGAATTATGTACAGGAAAATTGTATTTTTGGCGGTGAAAAAGAGTTTTTTTTGGGGTCACAACCCCGCAAAACAAAGCTTAATTAACCCTGGATGTAAATTGGCAAAAGAATTTAGCAGCCGGGAAAACTAGCTTTGTAGCAGTTAAATTTCATGTATTCTACGCTCACAACAGAGAAAAAATTGTAAATTTTAAACCCTTTGTTGTGAATTATGACAGGGGAAAATTTATTTTTTGGCGGTTTTTTAAAAAGAAAGGTCTATTTTTGTCACCCCAGCACAAAAAAAAGCTTAATTAACCCCTGGAGTAAATTGCACAAAAAAATTTGGGACCGAAATACAGCTTTGTACGTGTTACAATTCCGGTTTTCTACGTACACAACAAAGAAAAAATTGAATTAACCCTTTGTTTGTGAATTATGCTACAGGAAAATTTTATTTTTTGGGGGTGAAAAAGACGGTTCCTTGGGTACAAACGCGCAAACAACGCTTAATTAACCCTGGATGTAAATTGCGCAAAGAATTGAGCACCAAAAAATACTAGCTTTTAGGTGTTACAATTGGTGTTTTCACCTACACAACAAGGAAAAAATTTTAAATTTAAATTTTCGCTTGGAAATTTTATGCTACGGAAAAATTTTTATTTTTTGGCGGTTAAAAAGCGGTCTTTTTTGTCACCCAGCAAAAAAACATTTTTAAATTTAAACCCCCCGGGATGAAAATTGCGCAACAGAATTGAGCAGGGGAAAACTACTAGTTTTGTAGCGTGTTCAATTGGTGTTTTCTACGTAACAACAAGAGAAAAATTGAAATTTTCCCTTTGTTTGTAAATTATGCTCAGGAAAATTGATTTTTTGGCAGTGAAAAAGACGGTTTTTTGGAGTCAAAAGAGAGCGAACAAGTTTAAATTTAAACCCCTGGATGTAAAATCAAAAAAAGAATTGAGCACCCCAAAAATAAGTGGTATTTTAAATTAAAAAAATGGTTTCTTTAAAAAAATAAACGGAACGGCTTAGACCCCACGGGTTTTCAGTGCGTGAGCAGATAGCATTAACTTATATGCACTGGATTAAAATCCAATACCCCAAAAAAATCAGAAATAGAACTTTAAAGAAAGCGTCTCTGAGACAATGAGACCCCCCAAAAAAATCGCTGTATAAAAATCATTTTTCGTAACAATCACCGGGGGAGCACCTTCTCTGATCAGACAGTGAGAGGGGTATGAGCCCCCAGCGGGGCCCCCGGATTTATAGGCAGTGCGTCACAAACCCCCCCGGGTCTTGATTGGCTTCATCTCTGCAAATGTCATGAGGAGCCCTTTCCTCCAAGTGCTTTTCCCCATGTAGGCCAGTGCCGCACCTTTTTTTCAATCAAAAGCACACTTGTTCACCCGAAGTAACCCAAAAATTCGATTCCCTTAGAAAAGAAGTTTTCCTGAAATTCTAAACGAATTCCCCTTTGTTAGAATCGATTCCCCATCTCAGCGTAATATATGGTCTCCAGGGGTGTTCACGGTATCTACGCTTTTAGTAACCCCTAGGCAGGAAAAAATTTGGAGAAGGTAATGGTTTATTTCATATCAGTATGGAAAATTATTCGTACTATGTGGGGTGATAGTGCTCATGCTGAGGTGGTATTTTTTAGTCACTATGTGGTGGTATGTTTGGGGGGTGGGGGTATTATTCAGTCACTACATGGTGGTGATATGTACTCATAGTGTCGTGGTATTCAGTCACTATGTGGTGGGGATATGATGTTATAATGTGGTGGTATTATTTGATCTTTTTATAGTGGTATCATTGATTATGTTATTCTTGGTTTGGTGAATAACATTGTCTTCCAGCTATGTATGGATTTATGTACATATAATACATTACTTCCTATGAATACAGATTTACAGACCCCAATAATGCCACTGTTGTGTAGATGCTGGGGGGGCAGGGCATGTGGTGATGATTGTTCAACTACGTTTTTCGATTCGATAGTCATTCAGCAATTATCAAGACGATTTCCGATAGTCGATAAAGATTATCACGATGACCATAAAGTTAGGGGGGAACAACACTTTCATTCTTAACCCAAAAAAGGGCTGGAGAAGTGGGAATTTAAAATCCACAACAGCAAAAAAGGATACATGCTACATTTTAGGCAAAAAAATTGGTTATAAAAATCACAGAAAAAAAAAACAGCCATTCACTATCCCCGTCTTGTACCCAGCTGACCCCTTAAAATGCTGACCCCAAATTAAAAGTGCCGAAGGCGTATGATTTAACCATCATTTACTTGAATGGAATTGATTTCCATGTCCTGGGCCCAGCATGAGCCCCAACCCCAGATTAAAAAAAATGCCGGGGAAGAAGGAGTCTTTTTAAAACCAAATTTTTGTTAACTGGACATTGACTATACCTGTGCGGCCACAGTTGACCCCTTAACCCGTCTGACCCCCAGATTAAAAAGTGCCGGGAAAAAAGGTCTTTTTGGCCCCCCCAATTTAGTTGAATGGGCATTGCTATACCGTTTGGGCCCCAGCTGACCCCAAAATCTGTGACACCCGGTTTTTTGCCCAATGAAATACCCAGAGTTACTAGAAAAAATTTTTGTTACCCTTTTGTAATACAGGTGGCTGTTGAACAAAAAGGGCTGCACAAAATAAAAGGGCAATTTCCCCTCAGGGGCGAGATGTTTTGCCAAAAAAAAGGAAAAAAAAGCCATTTTAATGCAGGTTCAAAGCAGGCCTGGGGGACCATTACACCCCCCTTTCAAAGTTGTTGCCGTCTGTTGTGTTTCGTCCCCAAAATGAAAAAAGAGAAGAATGTGTCGCGAGCTGATTGAGAGAGACCAGCACAGTCTGCTCTGTGAGAGACACTGAACATGATGCTGAACAGGAAAAAGGTTTTGAAAAAAGAGGTCGTGTGATTTTTACAACAAAGACAACAATACACATCACAGTCATGAAGTCGCCACCCAGCTCACCCTGTCTATGCTCTAAGTAAAATTACTGGCCGCCAAAAATGAAGGAAGGTCGAAAAGGGCACGATAGTAAAGATTTTGAGATTGTCACCTCAAATACGCGTGATGGGGAATTTCTGATAGCCAAAAAAATCGGCCTTTTTTCAACTTGTCGATTATAACGTCACCCTAATAGTCACATCAGTAGTGGGAAAGGAATGAGGACCCCCCAAGTTTTTCCCCTTGCAAAAACTAAAAGTCCCTAAACCAGAATCATAAAAAATGATCCCCCCCGTAAAAAAGTATTATCCAAGCTCTACGGGGGGAAAAAAATAAAAAATTTAGGGTTTAAGAAAGTATTTATTTTTTTTTTTAAATATTAAAAAAAGATTGGGGTACAACCCGAGAGTTCCTTTCAGCGGGCCCCAAATCCCCTTTAGGGGAGGACCGGGCCTCCCCTAAATTCTTTCCCATATGGTTTAGTAGGCTCTGCTAACAAAGAGAATCCACTAAATGTCTGTGACAAAAAGTACATCTTGTCCCACAAAAAAACCCAAAAAAAAATGGGCCCGATTTGAATTTAGAACAAATAAAAAAAATTTGGCCCCTTTCCCCGGCTAGGAAAAATACGGTCACAATGTGGGGGGAAAAGCCCCCCCCTTCACTTTTACTTTTCACATATTCTTTAAAAAAGGAGAAAGAAAATTTTTGTTGAATTTTTTTCGGGCCCCCGGGGCGGAAAAACCGGGGCGGAAAACCCGTCCAGTGGGGGGCTGCTGCCGGGTTTTTTCCAAGAGCCCCTTGTGGGTCATTTGCGAAGGTTTTTTTAATGGTCTGCAAAAACCCCAAACGGTCGGAAAAACGCCGCAAAACCCTGCCTGGGGGAATGCCCCTTAAAGATTTTTTGGGAAAGGGAGGAGGAAAAAACCAAAGCAAAAATTGAAAATTGCTTAGTTTTAAGGGGGGTTTAAAATTACAGATGTGACAGTGATGCGGACATTTTAATGTAAAATTTTATAAAGCATATTTTTTAATAAATTTTCATGAGTAAAAACATTTTTATCATGTTTTGGAATAAACAGGGCCCCTTTCTTCTTTTTTTATCTTTCCTTCAATCCACTCTCCGTTTATAATCAAAGGGGTTCGAGGGGGACAAACATGATTTAAATGGAGACAACATGAGGAAATGGCTGGAAAGGTTGGGGAAGATCTATGTCCAAAATTTTTTTTTATTTTTGTACTTTGAGGCTTATTGAATAATCTTTTTAATATACTTAACAAGATCATGGCTGGGCCATACCCACCCATACCAACCACCAGACCAGACAAATTTTAATTTTAATTAATATATTCAAATTTGAACACCATAAAAGTTTATTGCACCCGGTTTTTCTACCAATATTTTTGCCTTTTTAGTGATACATTAGGCTTTATTGTTGTCATTATATCAAAAAATAGAAAGAAAATCAAAGTCTGTTTTTCACTTTTGTATGTATTTTTTTACTTCAAAATTGGCGCTAAAATAAGTTTTGTAATTGTCACTTTTCTGTCATGGACATTTATGTGCATGTATGCATTAGGGTCATTGGGCATGGGGAATGGTGGCAAACAGTTGTGATTCAGGCTGTTAATGCTTTTTTACTAACATTTTATTTTTTATGTGCGTGTTTTTTACTGTTACTCTTACTATTTCTTTTACAAATTGTTCTCTTATAAAGACAGATAAGTATTCTGGGTATATTTTTACATATTTTTTTTTTATTTTTCCCCGAAAACAGCCTCCTATTCTTACTACATAGCTTATTTGGATCTCTTAAGATCCTGGATAATCTGTAACTACCGAGCCCCATTGGTCAGTTGACGGTGAAGCTACCTGCTATTCGGTATATACAGTGATCATTCTCAGTGTGGAGCCAGTTAACCCTGACAACCACCTCTTCACTTGCAAAGTTGCACACTTATTGTGCAGCTGCACTCTTGTACTAACGGCCACAACCTGAGAATTAGCACAGTTTCTTTATTTACCAGTTGAGCAGGAACATCTAACCACTAATACTCTAAGTATTCTATACCCGGGGTCCATCGGGAGCCAAATACTGAAGTCCTGGGACTTCTGAAATGTAATTCGGTGACATGCCTGTTTGATGGGAGTATCCCTTTCCCACCACAATCTCTATCCTCGTGTCTGTGTTCTCCAACCAGCTTTCTGGTGCATAAGCTCTCTGGTTGGGCTGCTTCATGGGGAAACAAGATGGTCAACACAGCTATATTTACAAACAGAGGGTCATCTGTATGCCACACCACTATTTTCACTCTTTCCCACTAACTTATTCCTCCTTCTTTGCTTTCTGTTTTATTCCTCCCCCTTCATCAGTGTCTTGTTAGTGTCAAGTTGAATTGGGCATCTCCCATTTAAACTAAACATCCTCAGATATGGAGAGAACTTGGTCAGTTGTTTGCATGCTCCATTCCCCTGGAGCAATAACAGGGGTACAGGTCATCCTAATTTGGTACAATCGGCAAAGTTCTTCGATCACTTTGCCCTCAAAACAAGCTCCTTAAACTGAGTGTAACTAAGACAAACATCATGTCACAATCATGGTCCGCAGTAGTGGATCCACTGGACCACCGCAAGCGATGGTGTCAGCCACGCCAGGAAGCGGAGTCTAAGTAGGTCCCGGTTTCCACTAGAGCCCGCCACAAAGCGGGATGGACTTGCTGCGGCAGGAGTCTACAAGTCGCACCCCCACCGACTTTCTTGCGGGTGCAAACCAAGGGTTTTACATTACGAATCTAAGC
>JAODAL010080701.1:0-12152 GCA_025379985.1 Phyllomedusa bahiana | reverse complement strand
GTTCCCTTTTCCGTTGGGGGAACAGAGGTTCCCCCAACGTCTGCCCTTTGCCTGCCCCAATCCAGATGCCGAGCAGGATTTCTTTCCAAAAAAAGCCGTCCCCCCCTGGCCAGCCAGGCATCTAAAATTTTAAGCGCGTTGTCTGCATTGTGTCCGGGGAAAACCCCATCCCCCACCACCGACACAGGATAGTAAGCAGGCCAAGGCCGCAAAATCTCTGTGACAGCTCACTGGGTGAGCTGGGTGGATGTCGCGGTGGATCTCGGCTGGGCCCACGCCTTCAAAACCCAGGGATGGTGCAGGGCTTTTTCCCCCAGGTCCTTGGTGGTCTGTGCCAGAGAACCAGGCCGTTTGGGACCGTCCCCCAACAGGTCGGAGCTGTGGACGGCTCCCCGCAACGAGGACCGAGCACTGGCGGGTGACAAAAACCTTGTGCCAGGCGGGGGGTGTGCAATAAGGGGCAAATTGTGGCCCCTTAAGAGGGTAGGTGGAGAACCCCTTGCCTGGACATGGATAAACCTTGTCTCCAAAAATTTTCTAAAGAGCAGCTTCGTCCCCCTGGCTGCGTTGCAGCGCCCCAGTGGGCCCTCCCTTCAAACCATCTCATTGTTGACGTGGCAACACGTGGAAATCCACCCTCCACATGCTCAGCGTTTTGGCAGCCAGCGCAATCCCCATCAGCGAACGAAGTGAACATGGCCTGACAAGCACGGTGGGGACCTCGGGGTGTTGAGCCACCCCAGATGGAGGAGGTAAAAGCTCTGCCCATCTTGCCCCTTTGGGAAAAACCCCAAAATGGTCAGTGCGGACAAAGCCCCTTTTCGCATGGATTTTTGGTGTCTTTTTCTGGAACGTCTTTTTGGGCCTCTGAAAATGGGTCCCGCAGCGGGAGGGGGGAAGGACACAGATCGGAAGGGGCCTTTCTCTCCGTCGAATCCCCAAGGCTGACAGTTTTCAAATTTTTTGGGCTTCATTAGGAGTGGTTGGGGGCCAGGGGTAGTGCAAGACGGCGCTTCAGCTCTAGGGGAATCTTTTGAGGTAGCGCCGCCTGACCGCGTTACCCGAAGTCCCGCCTTGGAAAGAGGTTCGCGAATTTGGGCGCAGGAGGGAAAATGAGGGAAGATGGTTTGTATGCCCCGCACCCCGGGCCTTGGGAAAACAAGGCCCCTCTTCCCCAGATGCATGGGTGCTCCATTCCCCCCAACATGATCCTCGCATTAAGGCCATAAAAAAAAACAACAGTTACTGGGGGCCACCCTCCTGGATCCCCGGTACAAAAAAAAAACTCAGCACTTTTTCCTTTCCCCCACCCCAAAAAGAGATAAAATGCAGGAAAGGAGACCTTGCTGTTTGATCAATGGGACATTGTTGGTCGCTTCCGTTCTTCAAAAGTCCGGGGAAAAACGTCAGGACGTGACAGCGTAGATCCTTAGCCGTAGCGGAGCAGCAAGGGAGCAGGAAGGGGGCGAAGCCTAATGGGTGACCCGGCAAAACTTTATTTACCACCTCACCAAAGCATGCAAAGCGGGCACACTACAACACCAAAGGACCAGCTTTGATCTGGTGCACGACTATCTGGTTCAACACCCAAAGTTTTTTTTTGTGTTTTGACCCAATAGATTCTGGGGTTTCCCAAAAAGGACGAATGGTCCTCGCCACACCATGAGGTGTTGTCCCGCCCAGAGCGCGTCATATCTAGCGGACCTTTGCACGCGGAGGAGTCATTACAGACAAACGATCCGGCTTTCCCCAGATAATGTGGTCTTTTTACTTTTTTATAAGATGAAACAGGCTGGACTCTGTTTTGTTTGGTCCCCCAAATTTCCGAGGTCAGCGTTTAGTTGCCCGTTTTTCACATTCTCTTCAAAAAGAAATGGTCTCTTAAAACTTTTTTTAAAATGATTTTTTCTTACTGCAATTTTTTTTCACCCCCAAAAGTTCTTTTTGCGGTTTTTTTTTGGGTGAGGGGGGACTGTAAAAGAACCAGGTTTCAAAAAAACCGTATTCCATTTACTCACTTCATTTTGAATTTTCGCATTTCAAGGGTTTTGGGGTAGTTGTGTGAGTTTCAAATTGGCCCCAAACCCTTTTTCCAAGCGGGGCTGGGAAACTCTGTGTCCAGAATACCTCCCCCTCCCCCCTTTTCCCCCGGGCACAGCTTCAAACAGCCTGTTTTGTCTCAGATAGCACCCTGGGCTGAGGCGCCGTTTGCCTAGCCCTACCCCAAAACCATGCCTAAAAGCCCGATAAAAAATTGAGAAATTTTGGGGGCCCTTGGGGTTTCGAGGGAGAAAAGGCTCCTGTCCGACTGTGCCCGCTCCCCCCCCCTTGCTGGTGGGGACCTGATTTTTTCAGAGTGTCCAACGACGTTCCGAACTAAGACCCCAAAAAGTCATCTGACAAGGGCATTGTCCCACTGACCTTTTTGGCTGCTTAAAACGGGCAAGCTAGTGCAGACTCTTTACCTACCTCCACTTCGGTGTCAACCCCCGAGGTCCGCACCGCTGCTTGTCGGGCCATGTGTCACTTCGTACTGATAATGGTATTGCTGCTCCACAAATCGGGACATGTGGGTGGGGAATTCCAGCTGTTGCCACGTCAAAATGAGAGGGTTTGACGGGACCGGGGCTAGCCCAAGCAGCCAGGACGAAGCAGGGGGGCAAATGGCAGAATGCGAACTCAGCCCTCAACTTTCCCCTCACAGGCAGTACGCCCCGGGTAGCGCTTTAGAAAATTTTACAAAAATTCATACATTCCCGGGAAAGGGATTCTCCCCCAACCATCTTAAGGGCGGCCGCGTTTTGCCTTAGACACCACCTTCCCTGGCAAAAGGTTCTTGACCCCACGCTTCCGTTGCGGAGAGCCATCCACAGCTCCGCCCGGGTTTTTGGCGGTCCCAAGAAGTTTACTTTAACACACCCTGTTTTTCTTGGGCAGGGGATCCCACCAGGGGCCCTTTTGGGAAAGAACCCTGCACCATCCCTGCGGTTTTGAAGAGCGTGCCCCGAGCCGGGAAGCCCCGCCCACCAAGACATCCACCCAGTCACCCGGAATGTCCCCAAAGGATATAGGGGCCCTTGGGGCGTGCTTTTTCCCATATGTCTTGGTCGATGTACTTTTCCAGAACAAATCAGAAAACCCGGCTTAAATTTTAGATGACACGTGGCTGGCCGGGCGGGGACGGCTTTTTGGCAAAAAAATCCTGCTCGCATCTGGTATTGGGCAGGCGGGGTCATGACGTGGGGAACCATCTGTGGTCCACCAGACGGGAAGGCCAACATTTCCAAAGGCCAAAAGCCGGCAAGCCGACATTCAGGGCTTTTGGGATGGTTCGGGTTAAAGTGTTTCTTCCCCCCAAACCCTGGAAAACAAAAGGGTGGCTGCTAACGGCCCTGTCGGCTTTGCAGTCTCCTGGGGGAAGGAGAATGGGTAGGATAGTCTCTGGTGCTGCTGGTGGTACTGGGGGCGCGGTGGAGGCTGAAGCGGAGGCTGATCCCTGTCTGACCCCGGAGACATGGGCAACTGGGGAACGCTTGGTGGTGGCAGAGGGGAGGAGGCGGGGAAAAAGGGTGTGACAGTGGTTTGGAAAAGCCCGGAAATCGGTTGGCCTTTTTTTTGGGCCAAGTGTTGCCCCCATTTCACTCAGGCAGTCGCCAGTACAGACATGTTGGGGTGGTGTTAAACACCTAGATTCTTGCCTCTATGATGCTTTTTACGGCAAAGGCGGGCTATGAATCGCTGGGTAAATCAAAAGTTTTGCTCAAAAAGGCTGGCGGGAGGCCGGGAAAATTTTCACGGTGATAACAAAGAGCAGTTTTCCGCTGATGTGGTGGCGGAATATCTCACGGATTCTGCGACCGCCCTCTCCCTTTTTGGGGCGGGATCTGACTGACATCCCCCTTCGTCT
The DNA here is from genome assembly GCA_025379985.1 of Phyllomedusa bahiana. Classification (NCBI taxonomy): domain Eukaryota; kingdom Metazoa; phylum Chordata; class Amphibia; order Anura; family Hylidae; genus Phyllomedusa; species Phyllomedusa bahiana. The sequence goes on along the minus strand of JAODAL010080701.1, from coordinate 8,245 downwards.
CCTCCTCACCGTGATAAGCGCTTGCAAGCAAATTTTGCTGAAAAGCCAAATTTGGATCCGCAATTCGTCATCGTCATATCAACAAGGTTATTTGGTCTCCGCTTCTGCACCGGGAGCGGGCTTCAAGCAAGAGGCACTGAAGTCATTGCCGACCCCCGGGGGGATTTTTCCCGTTTGCCCGGCTTTTTTTCCCCCCTTTGATGGATCAGAAAACTGGGCGTCAACAGACAAAACATCCTTTTGGCCTCTGATTTTAAATTTCCTTTGACCCCCCAAACCGCATTTTGTATCAAAAGTTCTTAAAAAATGGATTATCCCATGGGGGGACAAGTGCATGGGGGCTCCTTGTTCATGTTGGGGGAATGTGATGATGCTGTGACGACATTTGGGCCGTTACTGGGGGATGAGGGGGTAAGGACTGTGGATGCAGGTTATTAACCCTGAAGAACAGATTTGGGACGGTTCGTTAATGAGTTCACGGCCCCAGCGATAACAGGCCTGACGTCCTGAACGAAGATCCGGGCAAATGTGTTTGGGCGGGCCGCACGGAAGCACACCTTTTCCCTACCCCTACCACCATGTCCTACACCCCCCTTTTCCCCTTACCACCTGCATTTCGCTCCATGTTCAAAAAGTTTTTAAAAAAAGAAAAATTGGGGAAAGTTTTTGACAGTTCTTTTTTAAAAAACGGCAAATCAAACTATTCTTAAATCCCCTAATTTCCTACGCCACTAGGATTAGAAAATGAAATGTTTTTGCGAAAACCTGGAAATGCGGGCTTTTGGAAGAGCCTAAGACAAAATCAACTGTTTTTTCCTTTTTCCCAGGGATTTACAACTGCCCAGTAGGACTAGGGAATTTTAGTTTTCAAAAAATTTATAAAGTGGTTTTGCCCAATTTAGATTTAAGAGCGCTTAAAAATATTCAAAAGTTACCGGATGAGAAAATTTGGTTTTTTGAAAAATGAAAAACGGGGAAAAGTTGTAGAAAATTTTTCTATCAGTTTTTCGTACAAGTGGCTTTTGAAAAAAAAACTAGGGCCCCACCACGTGCAATACGCTATTTTAAAAGTTATACTAACAAACGGTGGTTTTTGACAAAGAAATATACCAAAAAGTAACTAAAAAAACACCCATTTTAAATGATAAGGTAATAAAAGGTGGGTTTTTCAACCCATGAAATTTAAACTGCAATTACTAAAATTTTTGTATGGTAAATAAGAACAAATGGGTCTTTGAACAAAATTTTGGGGTGCGCCCAAAATGAAAAAAAAATAATTTAAAATTTTGTATGAAATAAAAGGGGGTTTTTCCCTATGAAAACAAAACCAATTTCTCAAATTTCTGTATGGTTTTTCCGTTCAAGAGGTCTTTTAACAAAAATGGCCCGGGCCAAAGTAAAAAAAAAAATTAATTGTGTACGGGTAATAAAACGTGGTTTTTGCACCTTGAAATAAACCCCGCGGTGACTAGAAAAGTTCGTATCCTATTGTAAGTACAAGCTGGTCTTTGAACAAAAGCTGGGGGGCCCAAAGTGAACAATACCCAATTAAATTGTGTACGGGTAATAAAAGGGTTTTTTCACCTTTAATAAACCTCGGGGACTGAAAGTTCTTTTCTATTTTAAGCACAAAGTGGGTCTTTTAAAAAAACTGGTGCGCCAAAGTGAAAAAAAAAACCTAATTAAACGTGTAAGTAATAAAAGGTGATTTTAAACCCATCAAATACACCTGCTTATAGAAAGATCTGTTTCCTAAAATAAGACAGGGCAAAAATACAAGCTAATTTTGCAAAAAAAATGGCCAAAAACTTTAATAAAAACCTTTCATGAAGGGGCAAAGCAGGTCTGGGTTCTATTCCCCCTCTTTTTCAAAGCCTGCCTGCCACCTGTTGTCTCCCCCCCCCCCCCGCCTACAAGCAATGTCCCCTTTAAATTTTCCCCTAAGTAACTAAAAACTGAAATTCTCTAATCTACCTATGTTCTAATGTTCAAGCTAAAACAAATTTGTTGTGTGAACAAGAGAACTGTTTCGTTGGGTGTATCGAGAGAGACCAAACCAGTCCTGTCTTATAGACACGGACCACTGATGTGAACAGGGAAAGGGTTGTTTATGTAAAAAAGGGGGGATGTGATTTTTCCAGCCAATCACAACCATACACTCCCGCCATGATGCCGCCACCCACTCACCCCCGCTCTATTCTCTAAGTGATTTGCTGGCCGCCAAAAAACAGGAACCTTTAAAAATTTTTTTCGAGATTTTCACCCACATTATGCTTTACGAAAAAATTTCCGTCAACAAAAAAAACCCTGCCCATTTCAACTTTTTTTGAAAAAAATTCTCAAAAAAATTATCCAGCACTGAACCCCATTCGTTTGTGTTTTTCATGGGGGTGCACGAAAGTGAAATGGGTTGGTACAAAAACCACTTTACGACATTCCCAATACGCAAATGCCTTTTTTGGGCTACTTTGGGGGCCGAAAAAAAAACTTGACCCATATTTCATGTAAAAGAACTGTAACTACCAAAAAATAAAAACTACAAAGGGGCATTTAATTAGTGCAAGTTCGTGAGCTCCCAAAGTGATGTGCTTTTTATACCTAGAATGCATGTTTCGCCCCGTTAGAATTGTTTGATAGGCAAATTCATACATACCCAAAAATAGGGGGTTGCCCGCAATTGCGCAATGCACCTTTTAGGCGCAATGTGCCTTTTTAGGCACATTAGGTTTGCTATGCAAGTTATACCAGACGCCAGGCGCACTTTATACTGGATTAATGCGTCTAAAAACTGCTGCAGCGATCCATTTTAAAACCCATGTCCCCCTTTATCTTGTTCAAAGGGGCCTTTTTACTTCTCCTCGCTCTCTTTCAGAACAGTTGTTTTACATGAGACTGCACAGTAATTTGGGGTTTTAATGGGAATGCACAAACAGTTATTTTTACATTGAACTGTGCAGTTCTCTCACAAAACAGTTGTGTACGGGACTACACCATTGTGTTTTATGTGGGACTGTGCAGTAAAGTTGTGTTTTAAGTGGGACTATGCACTAAAATCCCCTGCATGGGACTGCATTTTTCTCTAGAACAGCATCAGGTCTCTCTCTCTCTCCCTCCAGCACAGCATTTGGGGGTTCCCAATCTCCCCCCCACACGTTCAGGTTCCCTTTTTCTCTTTTCTCTATTCCCCCACAGCTGGTGTCTCTCTTTTCCTTCCCAGCACGCCAATCCTCTCTGCCCCCAGCACAGCATCAGTTCTCTCTTTGTCTCACACGCATTGGGTCTCCTCTCCCCCCCCAGCAAAGGGTTTTCTCTCTCCCCCCGCACAAAAGGGGGCTCTCTCTCGTTTTCCCCCGCACAGCATAGGGGTCCCTCATCCCCCGGGCATAATCAGGTTTTTCCCCCCCAGACAGCTCAGGTTTCTCATCTAGCACAGATAAGTGTCTCTTTCGTCCCAGCATATCATCTGTTATCTCTCTCTCCCTTTTCCCCGAAGCATCTGTCTCCTCCATCCCCACTCATCAGATATCACTCTCTCCCACCCCGACGCTAGGTGTCTTTTTCCCATCCCCCGCACAGAATCAGCTATTCACTTCTCCCACATGGGATCAGGGCTTCTCTCTTTTCCCTCGAAATCAGGGGTCTCTCTTCTCCCCACCACTCATCAGGTGATTCTCCCTTTTTCCAGCACGGGCATAAAGGTTTGTCTCTTTATCTGTCCCGCACGCATCAGTTTTAACTCACTCTTGCCCCCAGAAAGCTTCAGGTCTCGCTCCCCTCTCCCCCCCCACATTTCGGGTGTTTTTCTCTGTCCCGAACAGCATCGGGTGTCTCTATCCGTCCCCAGCAAAAGCATCACCTATCTCACTCTCACCCCAAAAGACAGCATAAAGGTGCCCTCTGTCTCTGTCCCAGCAAGGGCATCAGGTGGTCTCTCTCTCTCTTCCCAAAAAAAAAAACATCATAAAATTTTTTTCCCCCCCCCAGCACAGCATCAGTTTTTTGTCTCTCTTTCCCTAGCATAGAAATAAAGGGTATTCTTTTTCCAGCCCCTTCATCGGGGATCTCTCCCTCCTTCCCAGAACAGACCCGGGTGTCTCTCTCCATCCACCATCATCGGGTATTTTCCTCTCTCCCCCCCCCCACCCCCACATAATCAGTGTTTCTCTCTCGTCCCAGCACAGAGAGGTTCCAAAACCGCCCCAACCAGCCCCAGTTTTTCTCACTACTTTCCCAGCACAGCATCAGGTCTTTTTCCTCTCGCCCCAAGCAAAGCTTCAGGTGTCTCTCTTCCCCACCACATCTTCGGGGTGTTTCTTTTCTTGCCCCGGCACAGCATAAGGTGTCACACCCATCCCAGAAAAAGAACTCAGCTATTAAACTCTTGTCCCAGGAAAACATTTTTTCTCTCTCTCGTCCCCGAGCATCAGGTGCCCTTATTTCACCCCCACCCAACCCTCGGGCTCCCCCGCCCCTCCCAAAAGCCCCCCCCAACAGGTGCCCTTTGGCTTTCGTCCGAGGGAAATCAGGTGCCCTCACTCCCCCCCCACACAGAACAGGGTTTCTTTCTCTCCCTGCACCACAGAATCGGGTTTTTTCCCCCCCAAAGCCAGACCCGGTTTTCCCCTCTCCATCCCCGAACTTCATCGGGTTTGTCTCTCTCATTTTCACACAGATCGGGGTTTTTCCCTTTTGCCCCAAAAGCATGCAAAAAAAAAAAGGTATCTCTCTCTCATCTCAGCACATCATCAGGTATCTCTCTCTCCCCCCAGTACAACATCAGGTATCTCTCTCGTCTCAGCACAGCATCAGGTATCTCTCTCTCCCCCAAGCACAGCATAAGGTCTCTCTTTCATCCCAGCACAGCATCAGGTCCCTCTTTCTCCATCCCAGGACAGCATCAACACACTGTACATGCTCCCGACACTGACCTGTGCGGGACTACATATCATACAGTAGGGCCGACAGCCACTGACAGACTAGGTGGGCGGAATCTGACCTGGGCACTCACACGGTTGCTATTCAGACACAAAAGTCTCCTATTCTAGCACATTGCTAATGATATCCTAGGACAAACTTACTTCCATTTATGCTACCCACCTTTTCAAATATGATGTTTGTAGTGAGACATCCCCTTTAAGTCCAGGCATTTGTTATCTCTAAAATCCAAGCCTTGCCAATATAAGATAAGAAGTTTACAAATCCATCCCTATTATCAGATACAAGGTTGGACATCTAGACCATGTTTTCTGCAATCATACTGCATTGTAATGTACTTGATCATCTTCACCTGGCATTTGGGCGTCATATGTAAAGAGGATTTTATTTGTTGCTATGTAGGACACAGAACTACCTGATTGTACCCCAACATCAAAGAGGATCATTTTATACCCTGTAACTAGAGATGGGCGAATTTATTCTAACGAAGTGGAATTTGTTTAGAATTTCAGGAAAAGGAACACCCTCAATGACATGTGCAAACATGAAGCCAATCAGCAACCAGCGGGCTTCTGTGACGTCACAGCCCTATAAATAGCAACACCATCTTGAACTCTCACACTTCTCAGTGTGTGTCCTGTCATAAGCATCGATCTGCTGCTGCTGCTCCTGCACTATATTGAACTCATAAAACAAACTCGTTTTATCAGCGACTGGGGGGAAAGACCATCACAAGTGTGTGCCATTTACACACCTGTTACTCAACCAGCGTTATTATCTACCTGCTGCTGCATTATATTGCGATTTTTTTATAAAACAAACGTGTTTTATCAGCTACTGGGGTGAAAGACCATCACAAGTTTGTGTCATTTACACACTTGTTACTCAACCAGCGTTATCATTTTGTTTTAGTTTGTGGGGTATTCTCCCTAAAGTCAAGGGTGGATGTACTTCTGCCCCATACAAAACCTGAATTACATCTGTTTTTTCTGTAGTGTATTTATACCCAAGGTTTAAAATTTAAGCTCTTGATTGTGGTTAAAATTTGGATAAAAATAAAAAGTGTCTCTATTTTTTTGGTCCCATATATGCCTAAATTACATCTGTTTTTTTCTGTAGGGTATTTTATACCCAAGGCTTAATTTAACCTCCTCATTGTGGCTTAATTTGGACTAAAAAGCAGGCTGTCTCTATTTTTTGGTCCCATATATGCCTAAATTACATCTAGTTTTTCTGTAGGGTATTTCATACCCAAGGCTTAATTTAACCTCTTGATTGTGGGGTAATTTGCAGTAAAATACAGTGTGTGTGTATTTTTACCCCATATACGCCTGTATTTCATCTCATTCATTATGTATGGTATTTTATACCAAGGGTTAATTTGTCCTCTTGTTTTGTGGGGAATTTGAAACAAATACAGGGTGTGTGTATTTCTGCCACATACATGCTTGAAATCCATTAACTTCAGACCAGTGGGGGTATTTTAATCTGTGGCCAAGAATTAATTTATTCACTGTTCATTGATTTCTCCCTGTCTTGCCCTGTTCATCAATTTCTCCCTGTTTTGCCCTGTTCATAGATTTCTCTCTGTTTTTCTCTGTTTACATTTTCTCTGTTCTGTACAGCTCAATGAGGGTGTGCTTGGTGGTGTAGGAATGTCTAAAGTGCTTGAAAAGTTTCCTGGCCAGTTCTCTGAATGGTGCAGAGTCCACCACTTGAAAAGGGAGGGACAGCAGTACTACTAACTTGGACAGGAGCACGGTCAGCTGCTGCACTTAGGGATGGCTAGACGCATACTGCTGTCTCTTGGCAATCGTCTCGGTGAACAACTGCTGGCATCATGAGTGTCAAGGAGCAGGAGCATCTGGACAGGTAGATGATGTGAAAGACAGACAACTCCCTTCGGCAGAGGTGGTGGAGCCTTGACTGCCTGAAATGAAAGGTGTGCCACTGGGTGCTGCTGTTGCTGCGACAGGACCACCACATCTGAGACACGTTTCTCCCAGGCCACTGTATGGTGACGCTGCATGTTGATGCAGGGCTGTGGTGCCAACGTTAGGTCCCTGGTCACGCTTTACTTTCTGCCCACAGATTCTACCTTAAGCCATGTGTGCCTCCTCTTGTGTCTTGTCAAAAAACTGCCACATCGCCGAGTAGGTAATTTTACCACCAATGCTCCGCACTGACTGATGTTAACCGCGCTGCCCTCGATGAGCCCCTGCCTGCTACATTCTGGGACCTGCAAAGTGGGTTGGGCTAAATTTTGGCCGTTTGGCTTCCCCCACCCCCGCCTGCTGCCACCCTGCTGATTCCCCCCACACTACCGACTTGCCGGGTACGCCACTGCCAACGCCCAACTACCGCCTCTTCTTCCCCGAGAGGATGAAGCCCTTACTTTAGGGCCGGGAGAGGGTAGTTGAAGGTAGGCACCGCCCAGGGGCCCTTTTATCCCCGGGGAGAAAAGTGGATGCAAGCAGGCATGGAGTGGGCTGAATTTTCCTTTGGAGGGTATTTTATGCCTTTTTTAAAAAAAAAGGGGACCCCAAAAATACCCTTGTCCAGCCTTCTTGCTTACCCCCCCCCAAATGGAACGGTTAAAAAAAAAATTTCCCCGTTTAGTTTGTCGCCCGTACAAGCCTACCCGCTTGCAAAATAAACCCCCATGAAAATCTTTTTCATCACTACTTGCCTGCTTTGCAAGAAGCCGGATTCTTCCCCAACCCCCCTTAGCTGCCCAATCCCCAAAATAGTTCATCCCCCACTGTATAGTGGCACAAAAGCCCACAGCAATATTTCTTTGAATGAACAGACAGAAGGGTTGAGGACAGGGGGGGCCCCTGACCCCTCCCAGCAATGCCAACTAAGGTTTTTCTCACGGGTGCCCGACAGCGGCAGGGGGTTTTCAGAGTCATTGGGAGAAAAGGGATACCTAGTAAAACCATTTTGAGAACCCTTGGCTTTGGTGGGCGACACAGGTCGTTTTGATGACACAGGAACCGGCCTCATGGGGTGACCCCGCTGTGATTTTTCCCCCTTTTTGTGCCGACCTCGCCTGCCCCGGGAACCTATATTCATTCTTTGTTACCCAATTTTGACAGCAACTCACAACTAGAATGGGCGAATTTCTCAAAAATTTGATTCGCCGATTTGGGGGAATTTTCCGTCAAAATTGGTTTCGACCCAATTCATTTCGACGACCGTGATAAAAAAAAAAATAAAACCTTTGTGGCTGCAGGAAACCTGTAAGGGGCTAAAGAACGTTGTCCATGCTCAAATATCAGAGGAGTTGGTTGGTCTTCATCAATTTGCT